>JAJTUO010000165.1:0-53166 GCA_021399455.1 Flagelloscypha sp. PMI_526
AGTCGTTTGTGAAGCCGTAGGGTAGAATAAACCTTACTTTTGAACATCAGAGATCCGAGAACACGGGAAACTACAAAACAGAAAGGAAGAAAGAACCCGAGACGGCGAACTTGACCCATTAGGAAGAGCGTCTGGGATTTTGAGAACAGATGAAAGAACTAAGAAAACGCCTTCAACAGGCATTAGAAAGTACTGTATTCAACTACAGTACACTACTAAAGAACCACCAAAGACTCACAGAATGAGTCTTACTACCAAATAAGGCAATACACGCGCCTTTTCTCAATTCCCGCTTTTCTCATTTTCCCGATTGGTGCCCTGTAATATCAAACTTTCTCCTATTTTACTACTACATACGATTCCTATGGTTACGGACTGCGGAGCTAAGCGAGAGTTACTTACCTATATAACCCAGGAAGGAGTGGTCAAGCACGACATGCTTGTCCCCGCTTCCTGCCCTTACCTACCCAGGTGGAGCGCTAGCAGACAACGTCGGAAAGATAGACTAGACCCAATACCAGAGTTTGAGCCGAGAACCCGAGCCCGAGCAAAGAGTATTGTACTGAGCCAGAGAACCCGAGAAACCCGAGAACTGAGCTTAGTGCCAACGAGTCTATCGAACCGAGAAAATCCATTACATTACAATTGTGCGAATCCCACGCTGGTGTGCACACTCCTCTACATTGATTGCAACCCAATCTGTGTAGTCCCCCGCTGTTCCCACATAAAAGAAATCAGAAAGAAATCGAATTATATTGCTATCTAACTACGTAGCGTATAGTTTGATTGTGTTTAGTGTGTTAGTTTGAGAGGATTTCGACTCCTCGGTCTACCCTGCACCCTTCTTCGCCCTCGCGTGACTTCCCCATAGAAGCGCGAGTGCACTTCACCAGAGTCCTGCCGTCCACAGTGATAGGACTGAAGGGCATCCATCCATTCGTATCCCAATCGCACGCATCAAATAAGCTGTCATGTTTTTTAGGATGAAACTGGAATTCATCGAATTCGTGGGCAGATGACAGGTAGTGGAGCAAATGGGGCAATGCCTGCCCCAGTTAGTTATATGCGACATTGTCGCTAGGCGCCGATGTTGTCGAGATATATCGCTCCATGATAGCAAGATGTCGCTGACAAGGACACGAGGCAGTAAAACTTGTCGCAAGAAACATTTTTGTCCAGAGTTCAATGGGCAAATCGTAAGGCGAGTCTGCAGCCATGCCAGTACCTGGAGACCACAGGCCAATAGGCGCTGACACAGCGTCTCTTGAAAAGACGCTGTGAATACGATCTGAAGTATTACATTTCGTGCGGCACATCTGAGTGTATTGTCATTTTCTCGCACATCCCCCGTGGATTCTGATGAATTATTTCCTCGTGCAATCCACGTGGTAATAATTGAAGGGTTTCCTTAAATCTCGCGGGTGGCGGGAACTCGGCTGATTTTTCTCGGAGCTTCGCCTCATATATCAACAGCACTCGTGGAAATATCTTCTCGCCATCTCGACGAAAGCGCACTTGTGACTTGCTCAAACTTTTGTCGATTCCCTCCGCCCATGGCAGATGGCTTACGGACAGCGTATGGCTTCCTAGCTCGTCGTTTCAGAGACTCGCCTGTCGTTCACGAAGCGAACCATCGATCCCCTTTGACAGGATCAACTGAATCCTTACCTAGTAGCGTTTGGGACTCCCTCGCCTCTCTCACAATTAACCCTCAATATACATCGCCAATGGCAGATGGCTCGCAGCATCAACAGGTGGCTTGGATTGGTGAGTAGAACGAAGTGTGGGCAAAATTTCTCGAATCAAGAAATATTATATTTTTAGATACTCTTCCAACTGTTCGTTACGTCCCGCCATATCCTGGTTATTCATCTACCTCAAGTGTACCCTCGTCAAATAATTGGTTGAACCAGTATACAATTCCTGCTTTTCAATATTACAATTAGGTGATTTATATTGTACTGCACAGATTCAACTCCTCGGATGATCCATTTGTCTTCATTGAGGCTCATAATGCCTGCTGCAGCATCTGCTTGGAAGACTTTGAACAGCCGGAACAAGTTCAAAACCTTAACAATGCCAATCATTTACTGGAGGAGATAGATTGTGGATTGCCACTGGTGGAAAGAGAAGCGTCCATTCTGCCGCTAGCTCCAGGCGATTCCAGTTGTCCAATCTTAATAGAGACCCAAGGTGCGTTGCCCTGGGTCGGAGGGTTTATAGATAGAGAAGCTCGGGTAGCTTTCCCTCAAGTGTTGGATCGAGGCACTCCTTCAAACGCAAGTGTCGGAGATTTTAGAGATAGAGAAGCTCGGGTAGATTTCCCTCAAGTGTTGGTTCGAGGCCCTCCTTCAAACGCAAGTCTGGAGCTCAGAGAAAAGATCCACCGTTGGTTGACTGGGACTGAATCGTTTCGTGCTAGTGGGGTAATCGTTTCTTTTTCACAGAGACTAGTCGAAGATCCTCCGCTTCAAGTGAGACATCCACCGGAGGAGAATTCCCAGAGCCAGTTACTCCAAGCTGAAGGATCGACGACTCGAAGAGTGTCTTCGGCTCAGATGCCGGCCCACGGTATCACTAGAAAAAGATACCTACCAGCTGAAGGTGCAGCCTTGGATAACTTCGGCCGATTGGGAGGTTCCACACATAAACCAACACATAGAGACTCACCGCGGCAACAAGCTCAAGAAAATTCATTAAGATACCTGCCACACCCGGGAGAGATCTCAGCTAGACCACGATGGATCAAATTGTCTAGAGGTGGAGATTTCGAACAACCTAACACATTGCCACCTACACAATTACTGAAACAGTTGCCATGCAAGCATATATATCATGTGAGTGCGTATATCTGAATCGTCGCATACTTTTTTAACCATTGGACTAGGAGGCTTGCCTCCGCGGTTTGGAGAATCGAGTTTGCCCATTGTGTCGACGCCCGATTCGCTAGCATCAGGCGATTCGCTGCACAAGGTTCCAACGTAGATTCTTGGGACACGAAGCCCAACGTCACTGGCTGTTCATAAGGGACGTACAAAACTAATTAAGATTGGAGGGAAGAAGAGTAATGTATATAAAGAGATTATTTTAATTAAAAAAGTAGACTTGAAGAGATGATGCCGGAGCTGCCGTTTCTAACGACCTCCATGCCGTTTTCTTATCTTCTGGAGCTCCCATGGCGGGCCGCAGTTTGGGTTGATAAAATACCTGTAATCAAAGTACTCGGTGGTCGGGTTGGGCGTCGGGTCGTCCTCTTAGATCAATCCGTGTGTGCAATCCGTTCGTTCATACATGTCACCATGAACAGGCTAGCCGGTGCACAAGTCCATGCGATCATCATTGACCCATAGGCTGCCCATGGAGGATGGGTAACTCAATTACCCACCCCGGATATGTCACCTGTGTGTTCAGGCGATCTTATTCCTACCCCTTTGTTTTATGACACGTCCACATCAAGACTATGAACTGCGCATGGTTCACCTGTGAGACAGGACCCACAACACCAAAGGTTTTTCGAAATCAAAAGAATTGGACGATGTAAACAGATCATTCAAATTTTTCTCAAATAGTAACACCAATTGAGCGACTCCACTTCATCGCGGAACCCTGGGACAACAGTCATTGGACTACCGAGTCACTTCATGTAAGTCTTTTCCTATGGCATTCATTCACAGCTGATTGAATCTTCTCTTATTGTTCTTTCAGACAAAGTGCGAAACCTTACGAAACGAATTTCGACTTTCGACATTGAGCAACTCCCTTTCAGAACGGAGCATTTCGGACTTTGGAATCCTCTTCAGAGACTGGAGCGGTGGAGTTACACACTTTTAAGGCGTTTTGATCGCCATTTCTCAAAGGGTTCCTTCCATTGTATCATTTTATGGTACGGGGAGTTTGAACTTGTGGGACGGGATGGAGAACGACATTGATGAAACCTGGGGTGGTGAATTGTGGAAATTGAGGAAGCCTGGATGGTCAAGTGATGCCATTTAGGTCAATATCTCACGGCGGATCGGAGGTGCCTAGCAGATAGCAAAAGAACATAGAGTTGGATAGGAGAGATTTAATCAGCCATGGTGCAGTTTATGAGGTAGTAATTGAAGCGTGCCACTTTCGCCACAATTCCATGATTGGTTCACATATGATCCAGCCTCCAAATTGTCGTTGACGTGGAAGCCTCTCGAACCGAACGTGAAGGACCTCGTACGGTGTTGTCCGATAAAACTCGTAGATGTGACTGGGTCACTGGACTGTAAATATATGGAATGATGCCTTGGTTTTTGGACTCACTGGCCGGAAGATTCGATGACAGTTAATAAGGATGACGGGTCGTCCTTTTGGGCACGGATGAGAATGCCAAGCATTTCGGGATAGATCGAAGTCAACTGCTCGATGTCTGCAAACAAACATGTCACCAGTTAGAATTCATTGGAATTCAGACTTACATCGAGGATGCCACAAATCCTTCATGATACGTAGTCCAATCTGATGAGCCCCAATACCAGCGAGTGTGAGGCATTGGTAGGAAGAGAGCGACATATCATTGAGATACTCCTGCGCACTTGTATCGCCTTGACATTTCCAAATGACAACGAAGGTCCAAAAATTGAAAATCGCTCGTTGAAGACGAGTCAGGTCATTAGCTGAATATCTTCGAACTTGTGGTTAATCACCAAAGAGAAAAAACATTCGGAAACCCACATATAATTTGCAGGAATCCCAGGGTCCCGCCACCCACGGTGATACGACTGAATCGCATCCATCCACTCGTATCCCAATCGAACGGCATCGAAATAGGCCTTCATGTTTTTAGGATGAAACTGGAATTCATCGACTTCTTGCATGGATGACAAGTAGTGGAGCAAATGGGGCAGGACCTCACCCAGTTCGTTATATGCGACACCCTGCAGCAAGGTGCTGAGGTTGTCGAGATATGTTGCCCGATGATAGCAAGATGTGGCTGACAAGGACACCAGAGAATAAAAATTGTCGCAAGATAGAAATACTTTTGTCCAGAGTTCAATGGGCAAATCGTAAGGCGAGTCTGTAGCCATGGCGGTACCTGGAGAGTGTGGGTCAATAGGCGCTGATCAAGCTGTGCCTCCAGCTCCTCACGTGGGCTTTTCAAAGCTTTTCAAATGACTGACACTTCCTAGCTGGCGTAAAGGTGTGAGAGTGAATACATATTTGAGAATGATATGTTTTCCAAGGACGTTCCGATCACAGACTACATGTTCACGATCCATTTATGCCAGGCTGGTCAGACATAAAACTCATTATAATTGGAAGTAAAATAGTAGTATACACGAGAAGGATATTTCAATCAAGAGGCGTATTCGAAGAAACTGGTGCTAAGAACGACTGCACCTAGCTTCCTCGTCAGTTGAAGTTCAGAGGCTGGGTTCCATTTGTTCCTGCGTTACCACCCTGGGACGGAGTACAATATCGGTTGGTACAGTCCCTTGATTCAATCCAGCGGATTGGTGGTCTCCGCGAAGGGTTTCTCTCTTGGATCATTCCATGGGTGCAGGTAGCTGGCGGACATATAGTACTATGGACAGACGAGCCTGTGCACTTGTCCATAAAGCTGCATGTAGTAGACAGAGTCCTTGGCTGATAATTGCAGTCTGCGCATTGTGCCTGAAAGGTGTAACACATCCTAGAAGAAATTACACGCGTAAGGAAGGCACCGATTGGGAGTAATGCGACTTACGGTGAGTAGAGTAGTTTGGTTGTTTGTTGGAATGCTTAGGCGGGAGAGTGGTGCTGCAAAAAGACGAGGAGCACAACCTGAATTTATAGTCGAACTGACCATAATAACCGAAAAAGACCAGTAATAGCTCTGTTGGATGTGGCACAAAGACTAGACTCACCTGAAAGACCACGTACACCGATATTGTTTCGAGGATAATGTGCAAAGAGAGAAGCTGTCCCCATAATGAAGAGACTGACCAACAATAGCGGAAAACTTTCAGAGAACAAAGCGAGTTTTCTTAGACTAGTAGAACATGACAGCGTTGTGCTGTGGTCAAAAATTTCGACCTTATCATTACTAACGATTAGCCAACTATTGAGCGAGTATACAGGGTGCTTACAATGACTCATTAACTTCAAGACAAAGGCTTTCGTGGCCCTTAGTCCTGACGGTGTTGCCTCTGATTATGACTGCATCAGGTAAGCTTGTGACAACAACAGTGATTAAGACATCCGTGTGAACTGCAGGAAACCTGGTGCATAGTGACAAGCTCTTTCGGTTTAAGAAAGTATCCCATTGCACTGCACCATTCGAGAAGATCGAACTGAGAAAGGTTGAAGCAATCACAGTAGTAGAAGCATACCTCGTCTACGGATCCATCATCTCCATGAATCATACTGTCCATAGCATTTGAAGGCTGTCCAGGTGCTCTTATTCCTACTCCTTTGTCCTATGGCGCGTCCTCATAGAGGCAATGAATTGCGCACCGCCTAGGTGTGGGACCGGACCCACAACACCAAAGGCTTTTCGAAAACAAAAGAATTGGACGACGTAAACAAATCATTCAAATTTGTCCCAAATAGCAACACCGATTGAACGACTCCATTTCGTTCCTTCGTCATCCACAATCTTTAAAGTGAGCCTCTCGATGCCTGACTTCTTCGACGGAACATATTTCGCCTTTGTTCCGATTACTGCAACCAACCCCTTTGAAGCACCGGTAATTGTAAACTTGGGGTTCACAAATCCAGCAGCGAGGTTAGAGAGTGGAATGGATACTGAAGATCCAAACCTATAAAATAAAGAGAAAATCAATGAGGAGGCGGAAGTGAACTGGAACAAAGAAAGGTGACCCACTTGACAAAATAATGAGGATCACTCATAAAAGCCAAATATCCATCCATTGCAGTCCAGCCCTTCACACCTCCCGTAGAACCATCCCACCAATCTGCGATACCGTCGTTGTCCGTGTCCCAGTCCGCCTGACGTACTGTCGTAGGGAACGATTCAAGTCCGCCTACATCCGCTTCGTTGTCGATGATACCGATTTTACCAGAGACAGAGCCTTTGTAGAGAGGCAGATTGGTGATGGTTTCGTTCACGATGCGGGCGTCATGGTCGTCTAAGGAAGTGTAAGTCTCAATGGAAAGGAAGGAATGGATTGTTTACCTTGAACAGGAGAAGATGCTCCAGAATCAGATAGGACAATCTATACAACTGGTTAGTGAGACTCCGATAGAGGAGCCGAAGAGTAACGAACCTTATAAGCATCGGCCGCCGCGTGAGTTGTAACCATCCCATCAAAAAACCTTTACTCATATCAGCATTCGTCTCTTCAGCGCTTTCAAGAACAGCTTAACTTACGAAGTCTCGTAGTACTTTTGATACGCTGGCGCAGGATTAATAGTGACCTTGGGCCAACACGGTACAGACGGATTCGACTGGTCTTCAGGGGACTCAACCCATTGAGTATCGGAGGAGTTGTACAGCCCAAACATCATGTTCCCCTCGCAATGGTACGTCTGAGTTCCAGGTAGCGAATCTTCATATTGAGCCATCATGGTATAGTGACGAGTCGAACTAGGACCAGGTTTATAGTAATTGTTGATGAAATTGACTTGATGAGCTCCTCCGTCCGTGGTACGATCGCCTTCATTATGAAAATGAATTTCAATAGGTCAAGAGGTATACTGTAGAGGCTCACCAAAATTATAGACGACATTGTTGCGGATATCAAGCCTCCCTTGGAAGTATGCGTTGGCGTCAACTATGGGGAAATAAGGTCATGACAAGCTGGCGGCTTGTTTGAGTATGCTACTAACCTCCTCCAGCCAGACTCCATGACCTCCCTAGGAATTATCAGTTTGAAATTGTAGGAGAAGAATAAAGAAGTAGCAAGTACCTTCAGCATGAGCCAACAAATTATGATGAAAACTCCCAATATCTCCGCCAATCGAAGCCGCAAATCCATGCTCAGTCCCAGGCGGATAATTCGCATGGCCGGCCACATTCAGAGGTTCCGAAATAAATGACCGTTGGAAAGTGATGTTGAAAGAATCACGAGATGAGAAGCTCTAGGTAGGTACAAGTTAGCATGAATGGTTCCACTGTAAAATGATGGTTGATATACTTCATCAATTCCCCATCCCATGCTACACCGGTCCATGATGCAATTATTACCTCCACGAAGGCCCATACCATCTACTGTTTGACCTGAAACTTTGCCTGGGCGTACGCGCTGCAAAATTAATGTAAGTTAGAGCACAGTAGTAGGGCAACGAAGGCAAAAACCATATGTTGAAAGACAATATCAGCAGAACTTGAAATTCTAAAAAGTAGACCAAAAATGAGCATGAGTGTCATTTCAGAAGGCAATAAGGAACGAACCCAATGGGCCACCCAGTAACCGCAATGCCTTTCCCTGGTGCAGTTTGACCAGCAATAGTGATCTCACGGTCCCATTCAGTCAGCTGAATTCGTGAATTGAGGGTAATGACACCTATAAAATTTTTCAAGTAAGAAAGAGCTGACATAAAACTGCTCAAATTAGAATAAAATCACCTCCAATATCAAAAACAACCGTCTTTGGACCAGGATTCTGAGTAAGAGCCCATCTCAAAGAACCAACACCAGAATCAGTCAAACTGGTAACTTTCACAATAGCACCTCCTCTACCACCACGAGCCCATTTCCTTCAGGAGAAATATTAGGAGATAGGTTTGGACAAAGGGGGACGATGAAACTAACCCATAACCTTCAGCACCTGGGAACGCCAAGACTCTAGACCGAAAAACCCAAACCATCCCCGTCGTCGTTTCTCCTGTTTCCCCGGCCGTGACATCTACCCGCCAATAGTAGGTCTTGAGTGAACTGACATTATTGAGATTAAACGTTCTCTCAGTACCAGAGTACACTTGTGTCAGGGTGGTCGGTGATTCGCCAATGTAGAGAGTATAGGAGAACGCGGAGCTCGATCCAGATGTTGGTGGTTTCCATGTCATAACGACATTTCCATCGTCGGCGTCGATATGCTTGTTTTGACGTTCTAGATATGGATTCGTGAGCCAACCCACCCAAGGGCTCATAAGCAAGAGAAAACTCACCTGGATGCGGAAAACTCGCTTGCTCTTTCATATTCCCAGTATCTATTTCGAATCCATTGAGGAAAAGCCGCTTGTCCGTCGCGGCAGTTCCGCTTTGCGGCGTGTATATGACGGTAATTTTTTCAGTCGGGTCCGAGACGTTGAATTTGAGGTAGGATGATCCGGAAGTCCAGACATTGTCTTGTCGAATGGTTTGCGTGACGTTCTAGAACCCATTAAGAGGTGAGGAACAAAACATTGAAGATGAAAAGACTGACTGAGAGTACCACTTCTCCATTCACAGAAATGTCAATCGGGGTAGTCTCTACAATGTCATCCCACGAATTATGGTATGACAACAAAGTATGCTCTCCAGTACTCAACCCCTCAAAGCTTAGAGAGATGGGAACACCAGACTTGTCGCCAGTCGAGATTCCCTCCGCTGCCACACGTTCTCCTAAATACGCTTCAAACTTCCGATAAACGATAGCCCAATAACCACCGGTAAATGTAGTGGACGAAGAGACTGTCGCAGTGACACCGTTCATAGTCGTAGTGTACGATGAAGCGCCGTTGACGAAAGTCCAGTTGGCCCAGTCTGGTTCAAACTTGACTTGGGTAACTGTCGGATTGAATCGGACGCGGAGAGGGTCTGCATTAGCGAGACTGGAGGCGAGGAGGACTATTGGAAGGATGAAATGTAGCATGGTGGAAAAAGAATGAATGGTCGAGGATGTCCAGTTCCAAGCTACCGAGTCACGAAGAGAACCGCGACTTTGTTAAGTGTCTTAAGGGGAGAACGCAGATGGTGAGGGAGGAGGAGCACATGACATCGGAGGCGGAAGAACGTGTCCGGAGATATTCTCGAGTAACCCGGAATTCGAGACTGGCAAAGTATGCGTTCTGACGGTTCCAGGATTCGTACATCTTTCGCCACTCCTGGAGTTGTATCTGTAGCAAGTCTGAGTCGAAGGTAAAAACAAAGTGAGAAGGGTAATAAAAAAGCGAACCATCGAAAATTAGCTCAGATAGAGAAGGTCTCCTCAACGGACCGCGAACTCCCCGCCTGCCTTCGCGGTCACCGACCCATCCACTCAAACCATCATCATGCGCCCAAATTTACTGAATTGAAAGAAAAGTCACACGAAGAGTTTCAGAGCGCGGAATCCTTCTTCGAGATTATCAGCAGTGGATGGGAACGCATTGAAGGTGCTGGTACAGAAGGAAACGACGGATCACGTTCCTTCCCGGTTGCTTGCACCAAACTTCTGTCACTTTTATACTTGTTTCTCCCTTGTTAAATGTCATAACCTCATCGACAAAACACTTTCGTGAATGTTTTCCTTAGATAGAAAATGCTCGAGGAATTGTCGAATATGGATCGCATAACCCAACTTCAGGATGAAATTCAAAGGGTAAAGCCATCAATGACATTGAGAAAGAAACTGACGGACAAATCGTTAGCTCCTTACAATTATGTCAAGCACAATAACATAACTAACAACACGCACCACGTTCCTCCAAATCAACGCTGATATCCCTGTAACCAAACAGAGGAACCCGGCAAATTTGCCCCAGCGGACGTGTTCGAAGGTTTGTCAATAATACACTCGTTGGTATTCATGCTCAAGATTTTTGATTTTGATTTTTGATTAGATAATTCAAAAGAACTTGTTGCCGATCCTTTGGCGAAAGCCAAACAAATCAAAGCCCTCATCAATTGTCTTCCTATCCCGGAACAAGAGGAGGAGCAAGTCAGTGGCCAAGTTCTTTTCGATTTGTACTTGTGGTTCCCTTTTGTAACCCACTTCCGTCTTATAGGATCAAATGTTGCAAAAAATGAAAGATGAGATGTCCGTCGCTCATGAGGAGTATATCCAAGCTGTCGAAAGTGCTCGTACGTCTCAATTGTGCTTACCCCAAAAAAAATCAACTGAAGCATTATGTGACTCTTCAGTGGCGACGACGGTTTGAACGGCTAAAAGAGTTGTTAGAGACTAGATGGTTGGTGAAGAAGTCAGTGAAAAAGGCTTGATGACCTTTCCTGTCATGGACCAGGAAGCTGATCAGTAGGGGAGTTTGTCCACTTCATCCATATATCATGTTTGAGCACTCTGAATATATCGGGAGGGAAATGACACCCTAGAGTCACGGAGCATGCCAGTACCCTGGTAGTCATATTGTCGACATACATCGGCGTCACTAATTTGGATCTCTGATCCGGCTTTCACTTCTCTACAACTGCTGGCACCCTAGCGCCCTTCTCTGTTGCTGCTTTCACCATTCTCTTCTGCATTCAACAGTTTATTTTCTTCTGGCCGTTCAGAATGAGATCTAACTCTCGTCCCATTTTCTCTGGCGACCTTCTCGGCCTCTTCTGCCAATACTTGCCAAACCCAACTCTGAAACAATGTTGCCTCACTTCTCGAACCCTCAGAAGTTTTTCCAGGCCTCTCTTATTTGAGAATTTGACTATTCAAAACAGTGTTCACGAGAACGGACCTAGTGATGGAGATTTCAAGTTTTGGGAAGCTCTCAAGTCTAATCCGGAGATTGGCGGCCTAGTTAAATCCCTAAAACTTTTGCAAGCCGCTATCGATCGCAGCCCCCATTGGCTGACGACATGTGAAACTAACCAGAAGCTCTTATTCATCATGACCCAACTCCCGAGGCTCACGAGTTTTTCTATCACTCGATATGGTACTCCAGGCTGTGGATCATTACAGCCTTGGAGTATCGATGAATTACCTGGGATAACATCTGCGATTCGACATATTTTGAATCTCCCTACGTTACGGAGTTTTCACTTCACCGAGCGATACGATTTCGAAGAACCCAATGATTTGCATCAGCTTTTCCGTTTGACGAAACCCAGCGGACTTTCTTCCCTTCATCTGAAAGGATTCGAGTTGGAAAAAATACCAACTAACTTACTTATTCCCCCACTACACCAAGCCAAGATACGAAACCTGAGACTCTACGATATCGACAGACATCCAGATCGTGGACTGAGAATGATATCATATTTCATATCCTCGGCGTCACCATTCGACATATCTAACCTCTCCTCTTTGGATCTTTGCGGAATTTGCGTGGACCATGACACGTGGATTCCTACTATCCTCGGTGCTCAGAAGAGCAACTCAACTCTTGAACATTTGGGACTCTTTCATGTTGAAGGCAAGTCGATCCAGCATTGTTTCTAAATAGATTCTTAAGCCATGAACTAATGGATGATACTATAAATGTACAGACCATCCGAAAGACGAGCTCTTCCTTCAAGCTCTCTCACGTTTTACGTCCATACGCAAATTATCCATCTCGGAAGTTTGTAGACCAGGTCCAACATTCAATCATTTCGATGGAGGTGGTAATGTGATTGGATTCGCTGCGGCGTGGATGTCAGCGCTCCCAGCAAATATCACATCTACAGTTGAAGAGCTCTACTTTCATATTGAGGCTTTTTATTGGTCCCACGGACTGCGGGGAGTGGATGAGCTACTTTCGAGCAGATCATTAAATTTGATGCATAGGTTGAAGAAGATTTTTCTACGCATAGAAGGGACTGCTGAGAGGAATGATGTTGACGAGCTTCTGCGTGTAGAATGGCGTCGTCGTGAAGATACTAAGGATGAAGAGTTGAATGATATGGACCCAGTTGCTATTCGCAAGTGGGTTACGAGTGCCATTTTGCCAAAGACACACATGGAAGGGAAGGTGGAGGTGGATTGTCAGTGTTTAAGGTACTCTGATTAATTCGAATGGTAGTTTATCATTAAACTGATACGGAAAATTGATTCTCATAAATGATTCCTGAAACATTCTTGGTATTGAGGCGTTATGAGTTAGCAGTCTCCAATGATTCACGGGAATACGTAACTGACCCGGATACGGAAAACTCGCTTGCTCTTTCATATTCCCTGTATCTATTTCGAACCCATTGAGGAAGACTCTCATGTCCGTCGCGGCAGTTCCGCTCTGTGGCGTATATGTGACAGTAGCTTTTTGGTCGTGTCTGAGACATTGAACTTCAAATCAGAGGATCCGGAGGTCCAGATATTGTCTTGTCGAATGGTTTGAGTGACGTTCTAAAACTCGCTATGAGGACGTCACAGAACATGGAGAAAAAAAAAAGACTGACTGAAAGTACAACTTCTCCTTTCACAGAGATGTCGATCGGGCCAGTCTATACAATGACATCCCATGAATTATGATATGATAGCAAAGTATGCCCTCCAGTACTCAACCCCTCAAAACTCAGAGAGATGGGAACACCAGACTTGTCCCCAGTCGAAATTCCCTCCGCCCCCACACGCTCTCCCAAATACGCTTCAAACTTCCGATAACCGATAGCCCAATAACTGCCGATAAATGTAGTGGACGAAGAGACTGTTGCAGTGACACCGCTCATAGTCATGGTGTAAGATGAAGCGCCATTGACGAAAGCCCAGTTCCCCCTGTCAGGTTCATGTTTGACTTGGGTAACTATGGGATTGAATCGGACACGGAGAGGGTCTGCGTTTGCGAGCGTGGAGAAGAATAGGAGCAGTGGAAGGATAAATTGTAGCATGTTGGCCAGGCAGCACATGGTCGGGGACGTTCAGTTCCAAGCTGCTGAGTCACGAAGAGAACGCGACTTGTTAAGTATCTTAAGGGGGAAAATGCAGATGGCGAAGGAAGAGGACCATATGTCATCGGAGGCGGAAGAAGGTGACCTAAGGTGTTCTCGAGTAACCCGGAATTCGAGACAGGCCCAGTATGGGTTCCGTAAGGTTGAGGCACCAGGTTTGGGCATCCCTCGCCACGACTGAGCTTGTATCTGGAAGATGAGTGAGATGAGAAAAAAGGAAACGCAGAAAAAAAGGGCGAACCATCGAAAATTAGTTCAGATGGAGAAGGTCTCGTCAACGGACCGTGAACTCCCCGCCTGCCTTCGCGGTCACCGACCTGTCCACTCAAACCATCATCATGCGCCCAATTTTACTGAATTGAGAGAAAGTCACACGAAGGGTTTCAGAGCGCGAAATCCTTCTTCGAGATACCCGTTAGCTGAAGCGAATGTATGGAAGATGATGGTGGTACGGAAGGAATCCACGGGCCACGTTCCTTGCCGGTTTCTTGCACCAAACTTCCATCACCTTCATACTTGATTCTCCCTTGTTAAATGTGATACCCTCATCCACAAAACACTTTCGTCATTGTTTTCCTTGAATAGAAAATGCTCGAGGAATTGTCGAATATGGATCGCATAACCCAACTTCAGGATGAAATTCAAAGGGTAGATTTCATCTGCTTGATTCTTGCTAGTTGGGCTGATAGACGAATCATTAGCTCCTTACGATTATGTCAAGCACAATAACATACCTAACAACACGCACCACGTTCCTCCAAATCAACGCTGATATCCCTGTTACCAAACAGAGGAACCCAGACAAGTTTGACACAGCGGACGTGTTCGAAGGTTTGTCAATAGTCCACTCGTAGGTATTCATGCTCAAGATTTTTGATTATGATTTTCTATTAGATAATTCAAAAGAACTTGTTGCCGATCTTTTGGCGAAAGCCAAACAAATCGAAACCCTCATCAACTCTCTTCCTATCCCAGAACAAGAGGAGGAGCAGGTCAGTCCACAGTTTTTTCGACCAACTCTTGTGATTCCCCTTTCCTGACAATGCAATATTCATAGGATCAAAGGTTGCAAAAATTGGAAGATGAGATGTCCATCGCTAACGAAGAGTATATTCAAGCCGTTGAACGTGCACGTATGTATCATCGTGCCTCCTCAATAAAAGGATAAATGCTCACCATTGGAATATAGGAAAATTGCATGCGACGATTAGCGAAGTGTTAACTGGGTTACTCCAGGATACTATTCCACAGGATGAAGCAATGGATAGCTAATTTTGAACTTCGAACCAGCCAAACGCAAGTGCTAGCCGTCCAAACAACATTATCGCAATGCAAATCAGTTGCGCAGGCGCGGAATGCCACTGAGTGTCTATCTAATGAAAGTTCCGCCAAATGTTGGATACTTGCTTAAGCCCTGTGTTAGCCAAGATAGTGTTCATTAGTGAAGAAAGTACCCCCAATAGGTTTGAAATCTTTATCCAAATAAGTGCTGTGTGTGACCGTTCACGAAACGCGAGAATATCAAGACATGTATATTTTCATGTTGCCTACATGTACAGTATCTAGCTCTCCACCTGAGCAAGCATATCCATGTGTTCTGGTATCTATATTAAAATTTGCTCTATCTATGGTGGGTTCTTGTATCGAAAGCCTCACAATAATCACTTGAATGCCCTCACTCGCCAGGAGGATGCATGACCCTGTGAGGCTGAGTACGCAAGAGATGTTGTTCATTATCCTCTTTCCCGAGCTGAGCGTAACGCCCTCTAGATCCTTTGACGAATGGAAAGCTGGCAAGAAAGCGTGGAACCATGCCTTTGTCTGACTTCTTCTTCCTCCAACAGAAGCAACTCACGAAGCCCAAAAGGATGAACAACACACCAGCAACGATGGCAACGATCCTACCGACGCCGAGACCAGGTCCCTTGGCCTTGAAAGTCGCTCTTCCCTCTCCTCGCACTTTAATGAACTCTTGGTGTGTCAATGACGAGTCATTGGTAGTGGAAAGGAACTGGAAATAAGGGTCTCCACGAGCTGAATTATTGCCTGCGATGAAGTCACCATGGTTTATGAGCTGATAGACGTTTCGCAAGAAGTTCATGCCGAGAATAAGATCGTAGGGCTGTCCGTTCAATTTTGAAGGTATTTCTTCGAAAGTAGCTTGGCAGATGTCGCCATCAAAGTTCACTTTCTTTCGGACTTCGTCACGAATTGCATCTTTATCTTCTTGAATTTCAAAGGCATCCGTGATGGGACTAGGAAATGCGATTAATTTCTGTTAGAAGTGTAATTTCGGAACGAAAGTTTAGTCTCACTATGACGCGTCCAGAGAGTGAGCCAGGTAGTTTACGCCACCAAGGGTTATAGTGACGTTCAACTCTGCTGTGCAAGGGAACACCCAATAATAATTCCCATCTATCTCGATTTTCTTCGACCCTTCAACATCCTTGTAAATCTCCTCCGTGATATACGACGGCACTTGGCTGAATGAGAACCCGTTGTCTGTCACCGCAACCAGCTTGCCGTTCGGTTTAACCGTGAACTGGTCAGTGACGTCGGACTTGAGGGATGATTTGAGACGTATATTATTCCCTTTGGGTCCCTTTATAGCATCAACTAGAAGTGCCCAGTGCTTAAAGCCACTTTGGTTGACGGTGGTCACTGCAGGAACTTTGGGTTGGTCGACAATCTTTTCGTATCCTGGTAGGATAGTCGATACAGTGATGTTACCATCGAAAGAATCGGTGGGGTCTTTCTTGCGCCCGAGAAGAAAAGTCACGAAGTTAGGTGTTGATGTATTTTGCAGGAAGATGCTATCAAGGACGGGAACAGAGGCGGCCGATCCTTCCAATGCGGTGTAGATTTTAGAACAGAAATGAGGCCCAAGTCCAATAAGACCAGTTCCTTCTAACGTGAATTGGTCAGGCTTAACTTCAACTATAAGAAAAATGTCAGTCAAAAGGGTCATATCTCCCTCAAATTCTGGACTACACCCACTGTATGCCTGTTCTTCGACAGTGAAGCCGAGAAAATCCTTTAGTTGGTTTGTTTTTATAGATCCTGTGACGCTCGAGTGAACATATTGGATAGTTAAACTTTTCCCAGTGTCAGTACTGTTCGAGAGGGGTGTGGAAGTGGCGACCCAGGAGTCTGAAGATCCTGAATTGATCATGAGGTTTTACGAAAATCGAAATAAACAGAGACATTCCCACCTGTGTCAATTAATGCCGCAAACTTGGTTCCCCCAAGGGTGATGTTAGTCCAGTATAACTGGTCGTTCGTGTTTTCGAGTGCACTCGATCCTCGGGCAACAGAGGATCTAGGGATCTTGGTTACTTGGATAGGGAGATGAAGTGCTATAGCCACCGGTGCAAGCAGCACAAACGAAATGAAGCCCGACACCATATCCGGGAATATAATGCGAGAATAATGCAATCATAGGATTGGTTCGTATGGTGAGGAATACCCGGAAGGAGAACTGGAACTCCACTATCTTGGTGATGATTAGCAATGTCCTGGAAGTGGCTGTCGCTGTGGGTGATATGTCTTAGTGAGCAAATAATGCTCGGAAAGCTATGAATTCCACCTCGACTGACTGACCAGTAGCCGGAGTATTAAGCCTTCCACGTGCAGGAGGCAGGAGTATATAAACGTTAGAATATTGTCCAGTCGCCAGCGAAAACTCATAGGAGAAGTAGCTGGGCAGCTGCCTGTACAAGTTCTCTCGGCTAAAATAAAGGAATGTGCAGAACAAGATGCAACCAGAAGGAGCTTATATGGACGTAGATCCAGTTTAGGCAGAATAAATATAGAACAACAGCGGTTCAATTGATGCCAAGGTGAAAGCTGTAAGTTGTGGTTAAATGAGGCTGGATGGATGCTGCGTGGACGATGATGGCGGGAAAGAAACGGTCACTGATGGCAATGAAGTTCTTTTCTCTCTGAGGTCACAATATGTAGGGCATAGTCTTCAAATGCCAGTAACGTTTTGGAGGGAAGGGTCTAGCTTCCCGCCTGTCTGCAGGAACAGTAAACATTAGTATGGCTATCTCCTTGGACTGAATCATAGAACTGTAAAAGGTCTTGACTATAAAAGTGTCCATATCCTATGCGACTACAAATAAATGCTCGTACAGCATCCTTGAAACTGGAATACAAAGAACTGGACATCATCACCTCATAATTTCAAAATCCTAAAACGACATTTATGTTTGGTTGATCATCCCAGTAACGATGAGACCTTCAATAAAACCTCACATCTCTCCTCGTCCACCAACCCATCCACAACGCTCATCTTCCCCCATTCAAGGTCCATCCTTTGACCACTTGTGCCATAGGTTGGCCACCCTCCCGAGGTTCGTACATTCTCCAATGCCTCTCGAGTCCGGTCGTACCCCCGACTCCTCAAATATTCTTCATCTGGCAAAGGATCCTTTCCTCCAGACCTCGCAAACGCACCCCAAATATCTTGCAGGAGAGTAGTATGGTAGATATCAACCTGATTTCGTGCGGGTTGGGAGAAGAGGTGGTGGGTGTTGAAGATGTCGTAGAGGTCCCCAGAATGGCATCGGTAATATGGGGGTGGAGGTTCTGAGCTCTCAGTGGGGAACGTGCATCCTCCAAAAGGGTTGAACCAAGGCATGCCGTATGCCCTGGTGAGTGAATAAACATAGCTGAAAGAGTGTTGGTGTGGGAAAATGCTGAAGGAGGTTGGCACACGTACATATTTGGCAAGGCTTTGGTTGCACTGGATGCTTTGACAAAAGCTTCGAGAGGGCAAGTTATGACTATGCCGCCAACCACATTGAGCGTGGCATTGTCTATCATGGTTAGGTTAGCATGCTATCTGAAATGTTCTAGGTAAGGAAACCTACAAACTGAAAACTCATCACCCGGAGTCCATAAACCCGATTCCTTCACGGCTTCAGCCACTTGAGGACCAAACGTCGCAGTCAGAGTGCGATAAAAATCCTCTTGTTCAGGTGTTACATTGGGATTCAGTGAAGCCATGAATCTTGCGAGAAGAGAGATTAGGTGACGGGACAGACTTAGAAAAATAAGGCAGCGTACGATTGGGCTTCGTCTGGTAGTGCTCCCGTCAACAAGGGCACCTGGTTCACGCCAGGTGGATTCACCATAACCTGCTCAATTGGTGACCTCTCCAGCCACTTCCCATCCACCACACTATACGAGAATGCATGGCCGAATGGAGCAGTGGCATTTAACAATACTTCTGCATCGAGGTTAAGCAGACACTCTCTTGTGACACCACTAGCATCAGGACAGAGAGGTTCGAGGACCGGTGCCAGGTACTGCTTGGTCATCTCAATGGACCCCGAACGCATCAAAAGTCCGGATTGAGCAACCGCAGAGCTGAAAAGACCTTTCGCGAGCGGCGAAGTGAGAAGTTCGCCGATGGTCCAACCGCCTGCGGATTGTCCCACAATCTGAACTCTGTCCCTGTCCCCACCAAAATTGGGTATGTGATCATGGACCCTAAAAGAGAAGGAAGAGTGAACATTAGTGCATGGACAATGGAGAATGTACCAACCATTGGAGAGCAGTCACTTTGTCAGACAAAGCGTAATTCCCTGGTAATGTCTCTTTATCCCAAGACAAGTATCCAAACGCTCCTAATCTGTACTCAACACTAACCACAACGACGTCAGCACGTGACGAGAGTGGGCCGCCATCGAAGGTCGCATCGGATCCTGAGCCGTCGGTGTTCCCTCCGCCATGGAACCACACAATGACAGGCTTCTGAGGTCTAATAAAACGACCTGGAAGATAGGGTGTGTATATATTCAGATAGAGACTACAGTTTTCGGCATAAGCATTGGTCGTCAACTGAGAAAGACGAAAAAGGGCAACTGACCAATCTTCACTGGTTCCCCATGGATTCAACCCGCTCTCGGGACGAGAGAACGGACTCGACTGAAGACAAGCAGGTTTGACTATTAAGAGGAGATTTTTAAATGGCTAAAACGAGAGGTGGGGGAGACAGAGCGATAACTTACACCGAGTTGCGTCGACTTCAGTTCCTTGGCCTTCCCAGCGCTGAGCATCCGCGAATCTCAGTTTTCCCACAGGTGGTTTGGCATATGGTACCCCATGAAAGCGGAAGCTAAGTCGATCTCGCGTTCTATTTTACCCGTAAGCAGACACGCAACGATCAGCCACTGGCAAATGAAACTCACCCGATCCAAGCTGCGCCCACGCTTGTGATCGCCTTCACTTTGTTTTTTGGGAAGTCGTCGGGGTTCACGTCGATAGTTTTTCGCAAAGGGGCAGAGTTCGTGCATAAGAAGGGTAAAGGTTCGAGCGCGTCGATAGTGCGAGCCTGTAGGGTCCACTTTGAATTGGAGCAGCTGGCGGGAGTGGAAACATCGCGAGTCGTTTGAAAGTCTGCTATCCAGTAGCGCTTTTTCATGCATGAACATTGATGATATTGTAATTGATTAGATAGACTGGAAGGAAGGCAATGAATGAGTATTCGCGTCAAGCTAAACGAAAAGTATACGAGTACGAACGCAATGACATCCTCGCAGGAAAGCAGCTGTTCACCAAAGCTATCGCAAACCTTCTGAGCAGTGAAGTAGTCTGCAGCATCATGGAAGAAGAGCGCGCTTGGGTGAGATTCAAAATGCTGAAACAAGAGGTTAAGCAGTCAGGGAGGAAGAATTGGTCAGGTAATGCGGACCTCCCAGTCTCCATCGTTCTGATAAAGCAGGGAAATGCCTTGTCCATCGTAATTAACTTGCTCCGCGATGATGCCGCCAGCAAAGGCGAGCGCGGCAGAAATGTTGACCGACCCCAGCATGGTGGAAGGACTTTTCCAAGGCTTTAGCAGGTGCTGTTCGAAGGGCAATCATCCTATTCTATCCGTTTATTTTTGTCCCCGAGATTTGTCCATAAGATGACCTAAGGCAAGACCAGATTAGTGCTGCACTCAAAGACCGAAGGACTTCCTCGGCTGACTTTGGCTCGGCATCCATTCCAAATAGTAAGAAATTTTGGTGAGGAACATTGCAGGGGAGGGGAGGAGAGGTATTCTTAAATAATGAGCCTTCTTTCCAAGGGTAATCTCGAGTTTTGAGAATGGGAACATGGATGTTCGGAACGAACGTGACTGCATCCCAACCTGGGCTGACAGGTCTCTGTCACCCCACTGATTTTGACCACAAAGCTACCTTCTTTATTCAGCCATTACTTTTCCGGTTGCATGTTATTACGAATGTCGGAGGTTTAGGACGGCTGATGCCTGACTCTTACCCCTCACAAGAATTACAATACTGACGATATTTCTCACCCTCCATCAGCATCTCAGGCTGATTTCCGCCATGCTGCACAGACTGTATCCAGACATACAGGCATCGTAAAAGGAACAGAAAAAAATATGGCATGAGTTAGCAGCACCATGCATCCAGCCTAGAGGAGAGCACATTATTCGGAACGCGAGAGGGCCTAGAGAGTATTAGGGCATGCATGCGATAATAGCTTGTCTTACTTTGCGCCTTTGAGTAACCATATTCAGGCCTCGCACCCACAGTGTATCCTCTTCGTCGCATTGACCTGTCCATTCATAGACCTCTTTCCTCCCATCCACCTTCAAAATCCACTTATGTTGTGCCTGAATATCTCCCCCAGTACATATAATCAATCTATCGTCCAGCTGATAAGGGAAGTTCAAAACTCCAGTTCCTTCTCCTCTCTTCCCAGTCCAAAAGTCAATGTCCCAAACACTGACCAGACATAGAAGCAGAGATGGCGGAAAGAAGGGCGGAAGAACCTTGAGTTGTTGTTTCATAGATTCCGGTTGTTCTTCGTCAAGGTCGAAAAATAGATGAGTGAGACAAGAAAGCAGCCGGAGACCACGTTTTCCCAATGTGAACCAATCACAGGAATACATTAATGATAGATCTAGGTGTGTAAGTCGTTGAACACATTCCCAATGACCACAGAGTGTTAGATAGCCGTATCCCCCACCAAGGCGTCGAAGGGTAGGGATGGAAGGTGGTTCGAACCCCTCTTGACCCTCGTAGCCTTCTAGAAAGTCAGCGTCCTCATTGCTTTCTCGATAGAGGACCACAAGTTGTGGAAAATATGAAGCTATTTCTTCCCAAGGCATTTCAACTCCAGGAACGTAGATTGCGAGCGTTCGAACGAATAAGCAGGTGCGGATGAATCGTTCTGATCTCGGCGTCCGATACAACATGTCGCGGAATCTTTCAGCACGGGGGTATGATGAGACGTGGATAGTGTGAAAAACGTGTGGATCTGTCCTATCTTTCAAGTGTTGAGATCCTCACAAGAATTCCCAATCAGCGAGCATACCATTCTTGAACGAGGGGAGAAATAAGAGCCATAGAGAAGCGATCTGCCGAGTTGCTGAGGGCTACATGATCAAATATTTCTCGCGAGATGTCCAAAGGAACAGATGGAAACGGTGCAATAGCACTTTGAGTCATGGCTATATCAAGAGAGCAAACAATCCACAGGTCTGCAAGGAGATGATGGCGGACAGAAGCAAGTGCATGTGCGGAAAACCCCTTTGATTCTTCAGTTCATAAGGTTGTGGTCGTTTTGTGGCCATAGCCAGTCTCTTCTATACTTGCTGTAACCACATAGTCCAGGTATCGCTTAATTGCACGAGTGACTTTGCTAACCGCCGGAAGTAGCTGCCCATGTTCATCGGGAGCTGGAGTGGGCATTTCCGCATTCAGAGATATAGTTCGCTGTCTTGACGTTGCAAATATGGGAACTGCCAAGATTTTCTCAATCGCTGGCTCGGTTGAAAACGTTTAGACGAGGTGCAGGGGCCCCTGTCCGCTTGGTAAATGCCGGAGGATTATCTTCAAAGGCGTCTCGACCGACAAACCTATGAGTGAATACCGAATGACCCAATGAATTCATTGAAGGTCCAACGTAATGTAGATGGAGGTTGTCGTAGCAAACACCAATATAAGCAATTCAACTACGGAAAAAAAAGTTATAGCCCTACATCAGCAAGACAGCACAACTCTGTGACGTCTGTGAGCTCTGTCACAGAGCCACAGGGCGGCAGATTCCCCTCTGCCGGCAGATTAGACAAGTCGTCACTTGGTCTCACAGAGTGGGTTTCTGGCAACAGAGTTGCGGAACTGTCAGTAGTCCTATAGGAATTTCCAGGCTCACATGCTCACAAAACATTCAAATGAAATGAAAAATGCGATATATTTGAGGTCAATAGATGTTACAGTGTAGTCTAAACCTCCCAAAAAAAACCCCTACTTCAGAAACTACCTGAATCCCACAATATAAAATACGTTGATCTGGCGTGAGAGTGAGTCCAAATACGCTGAGCGGAGAGAAAATATGCTTAAAACTGACAGCAGGGATGGAACGGTGGTAACTAGCTAGAGGCTGCCTCAAAATTAGCATTTAGTGCAGTTGGAAAGGGGTGTGATATACGAACGTGGGCGTTAATAAAATAGCAAGGATAGAGGCATTAGGATTGTACAAAGCAAGGAAGAGAAGGGTGGGGACCGAGCAGCAGCTTGCTATTGAACCTGACAAAATGAAAAATTAGATAATAGTTGATAATGCTCTGACAACATACCAGGAAGGTTCGCCCAAAAAAGAGCGTCAAGCTTGCCGGAGACGCGACAGATAGCAAAATGAATTGACGGGA
Source organism: Flagelloscypha sp. PMI_526 (assembly GCA_021399455.1). Classification (NCBI taxonomy): domain Eukaryota; kingdom Fungi; phylum Basidiomycota; class Agaricomycetes; order Agaricales; family Niaceae; genus Flagelloscypha; species Flagelloscypha sp. PMI_526. The sequence continues at coordinate 23,358 of JAJTUO010000165.1, forward strand.
TTGACACTGGCCAGGGGAGTCAGCTTGCATGCAGTTCCGAGCTGAGATATACGTACCAGCAAGTTAAGACTGTAGTTGGAGGATCGTCAGCAAAGTCCAGAGCAAGGCAAGTTGACCACTCACTGGGACTGGGCAATGGGGATGAAAAGCTGTCAAAATGAGGGGTGGATGCACTAAAATACAGTCAGAGATTGAAAAGAAATGTCAAGGCTGCGAGAAGAGACAGGGAAGAGGCAGGAACCGGCCATGGTCGTGGTTGTGGTTCAAGTTGCGGCATCACTCAACAATCAACATTGCGCCATCGAAGCACATGCTCTTTAGGGCAGCTCCACATGACTTGGGCGGATGTGCTTTTGCTTGTTAGGACTCCCTAAGATAGAGCGAAGGGTGATTGCCCTCGAGTAGAAACCTCGTCTATATGATCTTTAGGTATACAATTGTTTACTCTTTCGCACAACAAGATACCTATTAGCTTAAATCACAAAAGCCGATCAACCGGGCCAAATTTCTTCACAGCTGTGAATTCTCCTTGCCGTAGGGGCCAGCGCACAGGTAAAAACACGTCAGCCAGGGCTATTACTACATCGTAGAACATAAGAGTTAGTGAGGGACCATCCTCCCCAAACCTGTCAGAGCGACTGAGCTCTGCCGATAGTTTTAAATCTGGCTGATCCAAACACTTCTGACCATCCTGTGGATCTGTCAACAGGACCGCAGACCCACAGTGGCCCACAGGCATCACAGAGCTCACAGGAAGATGTCGTCTTGCTGATGTAGGATATCACTTAGCCCCGGCTGGCTACACAACCCAGGATGACAGGGTGAGGCGACAATTAAGTGTATGATCAAACTAGTCAGAACATGAGAAATGGCTCATTAAAAAAGGTTTGGATTCGAAATAATATTAGAATGGTATTGCACAGTGCAAATGCAATGCGCAGAAGCCGCCATATTGCGGCGGCCGGTGAATGGATGAGGATCCTAATCCGAAGTTGATTTTGCCTCTAGAAGTATGTTTAGAGCGAGATTCTCGGAAGGATTTTTGAAACTTGATTACTCACAGTTCGCCTTTTTGCTACCATACTGAGACCTCGTACCCAAAATGTGTTCAATTCATCATGTTGTCCTGACCAATCAGCAAACTCATCCCCCCATTTCATCTTCAGAATCCACTGATTTTGCATAGGTGAATCTTTCCCCATGCATACGAGTAACCGATCATCCAATTTATACATTAATTTCGAAAGCGAATTGATCTCTTCCGTGCTCCATAGCTGAATCCTCGCCACTCACGAGACAAAGAAGCAGAGAGGGAGGAAAGAAAGTGGGAAGAACCTCTATATCTCGTTCCATAGCGTCCATTTTTTGGAATTCGTCACGACAGACAAGCAGATGAGTGAGATTAGAAAGGAGCGGAAGGCCACGGTTCCCCAAGGTGGATCACTTGCGAGAAGCCACCATAGTCAAATCCAAATGTGTAAGCCTCTGGACACATTCCCATTGACCCTGAAGGGTTTTATAGCCGCATCCACCGCCAAGACGTCGAAGGGTCGGAATGGAAGGTGGATTGCATGTAGCGGGATCTACGTTGCCTTCCACAAAATCACTTTCACCATTACCTTCCCAATAAAGGACAACGAGGCGAGGAAAATTCAATACGATCATTTCCCAAGACATTTTGAAGGAAGAAATTTCAATAGCAAGTGTTTGAACGAAGGAGAGGGCCTGAATGAATCGACCAGATTTTTGTGGTATCTCTAACGTCTCTCGGAACCGCTCACCATGGGGGTGGGACGAGATAGCGACTATGCAAAACAGTTGTGAATCTGTCCTATTATTGACTTGTGAGATACTAACAGGGTTACCCTACTACAGGGATGAACATACCACTTTTGTACTAGACGAGAAACGAGGGCCAGTGAGTAATGATCTGCTTTGTTATGGAGCACTGCCTGTTCAAATATTTCTCGGGAAATGTCGAAAGGAAGAGGTGGAAAAGGGATGATGGCCTCTTGATGCATCTCTCTTGACATAAGGGATACCTAACCGTTCGGCTCCGAGACCATATGATGAGGTTAGTGGACGAGAGCAACCGTGGTCCAGTTTTCTTATATTTTTGGGTGGCTTGAACCCTCGCGCCTGAGCCATTTCCGTGTACGCAGGGTATCTAATTCGTTGTTTCAACCTGCGATCATTGCCACAGACATCGTATTCTCTATTATCGCCAGGTCTCCCTGCCTACTCGTCCATGCATGTTGTCTCAATCATTGTCAAATCTTTTAGCAAGCGCCCGAAGGTACTCCGAATGACTCGTCACTCACTGTAGGCGTAACTTGGGTGATGACGGTGAAAAGCAACTGTACCCGTTGTTTTCCTGTCCTACTCGTTTGAAAGTCACCGTTGTTTCGTGAATATTGGCGATATCAATATTCCCTTGATGCAATCCCATAGTTTATACCTTATTCAACCTCGGGTGTCCTTCTTGACTGGATTGTGAGACTGAGCCGGCGCTTATAAAGATCATCGCAGTGACTCGAATCACGCATTTTAGTATGAGAAGGTTTCCTCTCAACTTCCATTGCTGGCCAACATACAAACTGCAACAGCGTAATCCTCTCTTCCAGTTCTTTGAATGCCTTCACCTTGTGAGCCGCCCAAGGATATTTGGGAAATCGTCTTTCACGAATTCTCATCCGACGAGCTCTGGGCAGTCCGCGCTATCAGCCATGCAACTTATGCATTGGCAGCTCAGGCATTCTATGGCTCCCTTTGGATCCGGCCAAACGAAACAAAACGTCTAAGAGGTATATTATCGCGTATCCGGTGAGTAGCCATATTTTAGTACGCATATTTGTCTAACCACCAACGTTAGTGAAAATCGATTTCGGATATCAGGACTTCTCCATACTATCCACATTTATTCAGATATATCCCATGAAGAGCCCGAGCTTTTCAGAGTTACTGCAAAACTCCTCGATAAAACGCTCTCCAAACCGAGTTTAGACGTCAAACATGTCACAATCCACTGTGTAGCAGGCGTTCAACCATACACGATTCGGATCTTGTCGAGCTTTGCACATTCACTCGTAAGTCTTGAGCTACAGTTTGTGGACTTGGTGGTGTGCGATCTTTTCCGCTCCTTATCAGCCGACGTATGTTGCCGTAAGTTAGAGAGTTTTACTCTCATTTATGGTACAGGGAGTGGGAGATACCAAGGTCCACCCTTATTCCATTCTGTAACGATGATTTCAGTGGGGAACAAAAACGAAAGTCAGAACATTTATACATCCTCGCTGGAAGGTGTCTTTGATAGGCTGCGCACCTTACTCCCAACCACTTTAACGAGTTTATCCTTGCACCGTCTCGCGGCCAAGCGTTACGATTTTTTCTACGAAATCGATCCCTCATTTCTCTTTCCTGGCGCATACCCCGATTTGAAGAGCTTATTTCTCTCCGGGATTGCCTTACGACAGGAATCCAGTCTCCAGCGCTTTCTCAACGAGCGTGTACACTCACTCGAAATGCTCTCGGTTGAGGGTATCTTTCGCCCTTACAGTACAACAACTTTTTCTCAGATATTTTTACGGCTACCACAATCAGCAAATCTAACAGACCTCTATATGTCATGGGAGGCATTTATCTCATTCACGTCTCCCGCCAAACCGAACATCCTCATTCAGCGCTGTCCTCGACTCCGTAGGCTGGACATCGATTTTCAGTTCTCTACTATCCAAAGGCATCACGACGCAGAGTTCAGCCTCCTCGTTGAGATCGCCAAAACCGGTTGCAGACTTGAAGAACTGAATATTTATGGTGGTAGCCTCGACATGAGGCTCTTGATGATGGGTATATTCACATTGCGCAAGACACGGATGACGTTGTACGATCCTTCTTTCGATCCGACAATTTCCGAGGTTTCTGTCAATCCAGGTCTTTGGACGCAGTCCTCTCCAGAACTTGCTGTATATCGTTTCTGTAACTTGGATCAAGGTCGGGCGCGTATTGGTCCTTTGGCTGCCCATGTGTTGAAAGGTTTATTGCTCCAAAATATCTTGGATTGCTTCTTTCAGACCGAGAACGAAGAAGAGAAGCTTAAGGCAATAGTGATTCAGGCGTTCGAGAGAGTAGAAATCGCTAACCGTTGCCTCACGGAGGATGATGTCCTTGATATCACGGACCCAGCCGATAGTTGTGATGGTTTGGTAGTCCAGCTGACGGAAGAATACTTAGAGCGACCAGATTGGGTTTCTGTTCGTCCATGGGTGGAGCGACGCCAGGCTCGAGAAGCATGGGAGGCGAAGAAGGACCTTAAAGTGTAATGCAATCGTCTAGCCATTTGGTGCCAGACGTTTCTTATGGATAATTGAGAATAGTAGTATCGTGCTAGGGAGTGCGAGGCGGGTCCCATAGATAGCCATTATAGTCGGTTAGTCATCAATCCATTCGTTACCACCAACAATCATAGCCCCCGTCCCTTCTACAGTATTTGTCGATTAAGTGTTCAAATGAGCAAGCTCGTATTTCAAGTTACCCGTGGGTGGAAGTATACCTCTAGCTCTGCCCCATTTTGGAAGTGATTTTCAGGCTTCCTCGAGGAAACGAAATCCTCTGGACGTAGGAGAAAAGCTCACCCCCGCAGCGATAGATCTTATATGAAGCTCACACTTGATTGTTTCTTGAGCTTTCATCCTGATCACCTTTCCTGTCGTTGAGAGAGAGGGAGAGAGAAATGCACTTCATTGGTCGCGGTTCACAACGAAAAAACAAATCCAACTAGAGAAATAAATTTTCCAGACAGAGGCGGACATTCGAACTCCCAATAACCCTGCTTTCCAGGATAACAAAGCGAGGAGGCAACCAAGAAAATGGACATACTTGTTGGAACGTAAAAAACGGCCCGTTGAAAAGGGCTCAGTATCGAAATAATATCATGTTGGCATCGTACAGTACAAATGAAATGCATGGAATTCAACTGATAGCGGCGGCTGCGGGAGTAGATGAGGGAGTGGAGATTACCTCGCCGAGTATGTTCAGTGTGGAGATGTAAGAATAATTTTGGAACTTGATTGCTTACTGTTCGCCTTTCTGTGACCATATTGAGACCCCGCACCCAAAATGTGTCGTGCTCATCATGATGTTCTGACCACTCAACACACGCATTCTCCCATTCCATCTTTAGAATCCACTGATCATGCACGGGCGAATTTCTCCCCGTGCATACAAGAAACCTATCATCAAATTTGTATGCCAAAATCGAAAGGGCAGTACTCTCCTCCCTACTTAACGTATCAAAATCTTGGCCACTTATGAGACACACTAGCAGAGAGGGTGGAAAGAAGGGAGGAAGAACGCTTAGCTCTTGTTCTCTCGCTACCATTGTTGGCAACTCGTCAAGACAGACAAATAAATGGGTGAGGCTAGAAAGTAGCTGAAGACTTCGGCTCTCTAAAGTGGGCCACGCACAAGAAGACATTCTGGTCAGATCTAAATGTGAAAGCATTTGGACACACTCCCATCGACCACAAAGGGTTGTATGGCCATATCCTCCACTAAGGTGTCGAAGGGTAGGGATTGAACGCGGTTCGTACGTCGACAGGTCCTGGTTGCCTTCAAGAAAATCTGAATCGTAGGTTCCTTCCCAGAAAAGCTCAATAAGGCGTGGGAAATTAGATACAATTGTTTCCCAAGACATGTTGAAGTCAGAAATTTTGATGGCAAGCGTTTGCACGAAGGAGAGGGCCCGGATAAATCGACCAGATTTCCGAGACCTCCGAATCTCTAGCATAACTAGGAATCGTTCTGCACGGCGGTGGGATGAGACTGTGACTGTACGGAACACATATGGGTCAGTCCTATTGTTTAATGAGATTTTGATAAGGTTACCCTGCAATGGGAATGAACATACCACTTTTGAATTAGGCGAGAAACGAAGGTCAAAGAGTACCGATCCGCCGCATTACAGACCACTGCACGCTCAAATATTTCTCGAGAAATATCAAAAGGAAGTGGTGGAAATGGCTGGACGGCATTTTGAGCCATCGTTTTTTACGAAAAGGCGTTCAGCGACGAGACTGATAGTTGAGGTTGGCTATGGTGGATGAGAGGAACCTTATTTCAGCTTGCTTTCATTGCGGGTAACCATGAAGCCAGACATCATATTCTGACCTTGGTCAAACGCGGATCGCCGGCCCCGCTGGCCCGTTATTGTCTGTTCTCTAAACGTTATCATCTGAGGAGGCGCCTAGAAGATTCATTCAAATGGCTCGTCAAGCCTTCACGGCCGACGGCGCTAACAGCACATCACATCTCTCTTCGTCTATCAACCCATCCACAACACCAATCCTTCCCCACTCAAGATTAATTCTTTTCCTACTTTCACCATAGGTTGGCCACCCTCCGGCGCCTCGTAAACTCTCCAAAGTTTCTCGAGTACGGTCATATCCCCTAGTCCGCAAGTATTTTTCATCCGGCAAAGGGTTCTTCCCTTTGGACCTCGCAAACGCACCCCAGATATCCTGCAGTAGTGTAGTGTGGTATATATCAACCTTATTTCGTACAGGTTGGGAGAAGATGTGGTGGGTGTTGAAGACATCGTAGAGGTCTCCAGAATGGCAACGGTAATATGGAGGTGGGGGTTCCGTGCTGTTCACGAGAAAAGTGCACCCGCCAAAAGGGTTGAACCAAGGCATGCCATATGCTCGAGTAAGTGAGTAAACGTAACTAGAAGAATTGAATAAAATGTATTTATCAATGCTCAATGCTGGAATACGTACATCTTTGGCAACGCATTGGTCGCACTAGCTGCTTTGACAAAAGCTTCGAGTGGGCAAGTGATGGATACATCTCCTACAACATTTATTGTGGCATTGTCTGTTGTTTTTAAGATAAGGATGTTTTCTGGAATGTTTCAGACAAGGAAACTTACAAACTGAAAAATCTTCGTTTGGGGTCCATAGGCCTGAATCCTTCACTACTTCAGCCACCTGAGCACCAAATGTTGCATTCAGAGTCCCATAGAAATCTTTTTGGTCAGGGGTTACATTGGGATTTACAGATGGCATGAAGCTGATTACGGGGGTCAGGCGAAAAGTCTAAAAAAATTAATGCGACGTACGACTGAGCTTCGTCTGGCAAGGTCCCTGTCAATAAAGGCACATCGTTCACACCCTCAGGGTTCTCCATCAGCTGTTCAATGGGTGACCTCTCTAACCACTTCCCATCTACCACACTGTAAGAGAAGGCATGCTCAAATGGTGCAGTCGCATTTAACAACGCTCCTGCGTCGAGTTTAAGCAGACACTCCCTCGTTACACCACTGGAACCTGGACACAAAGATTCGAGGACGGGAGTTAGGTATTGCCTAGTCATCTCAATAGAGCCTGACTGGGTCATAAGCCCAGATTGGGCAACAGCTGAGCTGAAAAGACCTTTGGCGGGTGGTGAAGTGAGAAGTTCGCCGACGGTCCAACCTCCTGCTGATTGTCCGACGATTTGAACTCGTTCCTTGTCTCCACCGAAGTTAACAATTTGATCGTGGACCCTGAAAAAAAAAGGTAGAGTGAATATCGGAATATGTACGGTAGAAGCAGGACCTACCATTGCAGGGCCGTCACTTTGTCCGACAAAGCATAGTTCCCGGGCAACGTCTCATTATCCCAAGACAAATATCCAAACACTCCCAGGCGGTACTCGACACTAACCACAACGACGTTAGAACGTGATGAGAGGGGGCCGCCATCGAAAGTCGCGTCGGAGCCTGATCCTTCAGTGTTTCCCCCTCCATGGAACCAGACTATGACAGGCTTTAGGGGTTTGAATGATCGACCAGGGAGATATGGCGTATATATGTTCAGATAAAGACTACCAGTTTCGTATAAGAATGGCCTGTGACCCGAGAAATACAGAAACAAGCTAACTGACCAATCTTCGCTGTTTCCCCATGGATTTAAACCAGTCTCAGGACGAGAAAATGGACTCGACTGAAGACAGGAAGGTTTAACTGATGAGAACCAGTTATTTAATAATGAGAGCAGATTCAACAGAATAACCTCTTACATTGGGTTGCGTCAACTTCCGTTCCTTGGCCTTCCCAAAGCTGAGCTTCAGCAAATCTCAAATTTCCCAACGGCGGTTTGGCATACGGCACCCCAGTAAAACGGAAGCTAAGCCGGTCTCGAGTGCTATTTTAACCATAAGCACATGGATGGTCAGCCATTTGTGAAGGGAACTCACCCAAACCAAGTCACGCCGTTACCACTTATGGCCGCCAGTTTGTTCTTTGGGAAATCCGCAGGGTTAATATCGACAGTGTTTCGTACAGGAGCCGAGTTTGTGCATAAGAAGGGGAGAGGCTTGAGTGCGTCGATAGCGCGAGTCTCGACCGCCCGTTTCGCATGAGAGCAGCTGGCTGGAATAGAAACGCTGTGAGCGGTTTGAAAGTCTGCGATCCAGTATTGCGTATTGATAGAAGAAGATTGATGATATTGCAACTCATTAGATAACCTAAAACGCAGGAGAACAGTCGGTAAGCAAGGCTCAACATTGAAGTAGGCATCAGAAATGGGACAAACGCGATGACATCTTTGCAAGGAAGTAACCGTTCACCAAAACTCTCACAAGTTCTCTGTGCACCCAAATAATCTGCAGCGTCATGGAAGAACAGAGCGCTTGGGTGAGACTCGAAGTTCTGGGAAATGAGACTTAGTTGACAACGGTAAAGACATAACCGGTAGAACTTACCTCCCAGTCTCCGTCATTTGGATAGAGCAAAGAAATGCCATGGTTGTCATGATTCACGTCATCCGCGATCACTGCACCAACAAGAGAGAGTGCGACAGAGACGACGACCAATGTCACCATGGTGGATTAACTGGTCCAAAGCTGCAGGCGATGTTCGGAGGACAATCATCCCACCAATATATGTTTCTGAGATTATTGGTCAGTAGTATGACCTAAAAGCTAAGCGGATGCGAAAAATCAGTGTTGCACTCAAAGGCCGGAAGAAGTCACAGCTGACCTCGGCTTGACAGCCATTCAAAATAGTGTGGAATTTCGTCTAAGAACTTGATGAAGGAAACAAGGAAAATTTATTCTGAGACAGTGAGGTTCTTTCCCACACGTAATTTTAAGTTGCCATAATGTGGAGATGGATGTTCAGGACAAACAGGGGAGCGGGACAACGCCCAACTCATCTTATGTGGACGGCTACAGAAACAAAAGTTATGATTCTTTGCTTTACGAGATTGCTGACATAATGCTCGCCAGAAGAAAGGACGGTCGGGAGAGCTAGTTTCCTCGCCGTGTCGGCTCCCATCTCTCATTTGAACTGCATTAAAGTTGACGACTCGCGCGCCATTCTCAGAAAGCGGGGACGAGAAAAATATAAAGGCAGTGTAGAATTGAATACATAATGTTTCACTGTGGTCGAAATCCAAGACATATTTACTTGATTAGCTATAGGCTCGAATACTAGAGTTCAACGTATGCTTCGTGGATTCGAACAGCCCGGAAAGTGAAAAAGGAGTCAAGAAATGTAGGGGATTTCGAGATATCCACTTCTTCAGGATGTCAAGAATATTATATTCCCCCAATTGATCAAGTGAGCATGCACCCACTTCTAGCTGAGTTAGAGAGCTGTCGCTTACTTCGTTGGTGCATGAATTCTTGGGAGGTTTTCAAGTATTACGACAACGAATGGAAATACCCATCATGCTGTAGAATCGCCGATCTTTCTTGGCAGAAGAGGATAGTGACTGAGGTGGTCCGCGGGCTGAGTATACCGCCAAACCCAGACTTGGGGAAGATACTGGGATTTATGTTAGGCTGAAATGATGGCCCATCCTGAAAAATTGGCTACGCTGGCATGCTTTGCGGGCATCTGTACATGGTATAAGGCAAGATAAGGTGCATTCAAATTGTATTGTGGATGAAAGACTAGCCGGACCGTTCATATGACTCTTGCCTTGTACTGAGAAACGCAAATGTTGTCGCATGACAAACACATCCTGAGGCAGTGAGATCGCCTGAAGATCCACAAAAAATAACATAGTTCAACAAGTAACAGAGATAGAATAACTCCATCTTATTCAGGCTGTACCGGAGTGTTTGTGCCAAGTTTTACTCTTAACCACTAGAAGTAGGCAAGCGGGAGGCGGAACGATAATATTTACGACAGAGCGAGGAGTACACATTTTAAAGATGCTCGAGTGAGAGAATGAAGGCGTACACGCAATCCACGAGAATGGAGGCATGAAAGCAAAACTGAAGTTGGCATCTTGATGGCTTGCCAAGGACGCGTTGGTGAAGCCCACTTCCATGGTTTCGGAAGCTCTCATAGATGAATCCCGACTGGACCAGCCCAGTCATTCAAGGTCATTCGATATATAAAAGTCAGGCCCTCGATTGGTCCTTGAAATGTGCTTGCCTCCTCCTCTCATTGCGCGCCACGTATGCCACGCTCGTAATCCACGTATTCGAGGTCCGTTTCATCGCAATGGGCACCTAGAACTTTCTTTTCGAGAACCATCCCCCTCCCCAACCCCAATGCGCACCAGAAGCGAATTCGCCCGGAATGTCTGCCCGTAACTCTCGTTCTTCGATTATCTGCAGGCCATTCTGCTTCCGGAGACATGCTCGCGGTAAACGATTTAGCGAGAACGAAATCTGAATCGAGGTATCCACTTCTTTCCCGATGAATGCAACCGCTCGGTCAAAGCATGAATGGTGAGACCATCCTTACTTCTCGTCGCTAAGCATATTTCCTTGGCACGTTTCCACCTCCCCATTGCATCTCACTCACGACATATTTCAGGATGTATCCTTTCTCCATTCACTAATCTTCCGGCCGGAGCAACCTTTGCCATGGTCAAATGCACAACACAATGAAACGTTGGGCTGTCGTATGTTGCCGGCAACCGCGGACTTTGCCCGGCTTAACTTCCTGTTAGACTCATCACCAGCTTCCGTCGCTCTCCGCATTCGTTTCTCGTTTTCCCCCATCAATTGGCCAAGCCCATGTTTTCCGACCCACCCAACTGGGACGACCTCGAGCAAAGATCATCAACATCACACGTCTATGAGGGGGTATTTCCAGACATTTCTCGGCACTAAAACTCATTCTGCTTTCCTGGGCGAAATATTCCTCTTGTATGCCGCATTTTTTCTTTAATGTTGGTCCTTGTATGCTCCAGACCTCTTTGCTTTCTGCAATCGGACGTATAGGAGGAGAACCAGCAATTAGGAGCCGCTTGATGTGGGTCTGGACCTTCTTGGCGCGTCATCGGATGCTGTTCTTTGTGTTGTCGAGATCATCTTCTGGATTTTCACCAAACCAACGGAAAGGTAATTGATGCCAAGGGTCCCCCTTCCACTGCCTCTTCAAGTGTATGAATCGAATATTACCTTAGATTCAGTTCGTCCGGCTCGCGATTGAAGACTATGTTCTTACTCATTCACTAGGATAATCGCAGTAAAATACATCCAAATCTTTCCAAAATTAATTTCGCATTACCGCACGACCTCCGGCCATCAATCATGTGGGAACAAAGAAGTTCGCAAGGAGCGTTCCGCTGCCAAGCAAGCAACCCAATCAACTCCGTCCTAGTCTCTTCCTATAAAACCTACTACTCCCAGCGCAGGGTAGCTTTCGTTCGTGCCCCGTTCTCTTCACCAACCAAAGTCTTAGTTTCCTTTTCTCGTGGGCAGGCTCACCCCACTCGTTCATTCTTTTTCTTCTTCACATCGCTTTCCTTGGATCTTTGTCTTTTTCAACGCCTTAATTCTCCGCTCTTTCATAACCACAACTACTTTCAAAGAACCAGGATGTTCGCTTTCAAATCACTTCTTGCGCTTGCCACTGCTGCAGCCACTGTTTCTGCCAACTGTATTCATGGCACTTCGTTCCACCGCCGTGAAGTCTCTGCAGAGGGTACCGTTGAGGTGTCCAAGTTCGGCTACAGGTATGCATTCACACATATCATGTTTGTGTTGTTTTTTATTGACAATTATCTAATAGTGACGAGCAAGGTCCTCTGAACTGGGCTGGCCTTGATGCTGCCAACGCTGCTTGCGCCACTTCCAAGGTGCAGTCACCCATCGTCATCGACGATTCCATCTCCAAGGCTTCCGAGGCCCCCAAGTGCGACTTCCCTTCCGTCGAGGAAGCCGAATTCGAGAACTTGGGGACTACCCTTGAGACCATCGTCTCGGGTACAACCACCTTCGCTGGAAAGGAGTTCCAGCTCAAGCAGTTCCACCTCCACACTCCTTCCGAGCATCGTATTCGGGATGAGTACTTCCCCATGGAGATGCACATGGTTCACGAGGGCGAAGGTAAGCTTTGATTACATAACTTACGATGGATTCGTTTCTAACCTTGGTCTCGTATAAGGTGGTGCTATTGCTGTCATCGCTATTCCCTTCCAACTCACTGAGGATGGCTCCACTACCGAACTCCTCACTTCCGTCATCGAAAACATCGAGTCTGTCCGGGAACCCGGAAAGGTCACCAAGACCGGCAAACTCGACTTCTCTGAGCTCGTCAACGCTGTTCAGACCAAGCCTCTCTTCCAATACACTGGCTCTCTCACTACCCCTCCTTGCGCTGAAGGTCTCACTTTCCTCGTCTTGGAAGAACCTATGCCTCTTAATGTCAAGACCTTCAACACCATCAAGAGCGTCATCAAATTCAACGCTAGGTATACTCAGAACAAACTTGAGAAGACCAACTTGATCCAGGTCGCTGCTCAGAGGGCCGAACTCAGTACGTCACTACGTATCCTTTAGCCTGGTGTGCCCAGATGCTAACGGTATTTTTTTAGACTGCGCTGCTGTTGAAGGCATCGAAGTCTCTCCCTCTCCCGCTGTTGAGCTCATGGCCGGTGAGAACAACGTTGAGGAGAACAAGATGGAGGAAGTCAAGGTCGAGGAACCCATGAAGGAGGAAGTCAAGGTCGAGGAACCCATGAAGGAGGAAGTCAAGGTTGAAGAACCCATGAAGGAGGAAGTCAAGGTCGAGGAGCCCATGAAGGAGGAAGTCAAGGTTGAAGAGCCCATGAAGGAAGAGGTCAAGATGGAAGAACCCAAGAAGGAGGAGGTAAAAGTTGAAATTCCCTCTAAGATGGTACCATCTGACGAAGCTGGAAAGGCTGCCCACGAGATGAAAGTCGCCGCTATGGAACACATGGCTAGCAGTGAGGAGAAGAAGATGATGCGTCGTCGTCGTCGTGCCTTCTAAAAAAGCAACTTCTTTTGTTGTGGTCTTTTTACTTTAGAGCGGACTCTTTTTGGCTTTGTTATCTTTTATTCCAAGGACAGTTTATTACTTTGGATCTTTTACTTTGGTTGGACTTTTAGAACGACTGGTTTTGTTTTTTGTCCTTGACACTGTAGCATATTAATGTTCATCGCTTGATTATACCACACAACTTGCCCTGAAACCAAGACGGAAAAGGCTTGTTCTCTTTTACTTCCACCCTCACACCACCACCTGGAGCCAAAGCCAGGATTTCTCGTTCTATTGCAGCCTTGATTTGTATACGTCTATGACGTCGAACTTTACCATAACACAATCCCCTTCCGCCAACAAATCTCTTGCTTCGCATAGCTCCGACGGCCCTATTTTCCCTTGAGCCCTGGCTCGTATACTCCACTTGATATTTCTGACTTGCTACCTCAAACCGCATTTTCTGTACCATGTAACACCTATCCTTTGTATGCTGACTTCTGGCGTATTCGAGAGATGCCAAATGCTGCTTGCCCAGCTCAGGTTTTATGTCCCCGCTCAGTCAAATTGACAACTCAAGTCCAATCCTCTGGATCGCGCGTAGGCCATGTTACGATGCAGTTATAGCTATGAGTAAGCAGATAATAGCCTACACTGGATATATAAGACTCTGACACTTCTGCGACGTGCTTCCCTCATCAGACTTGGTCATGGCTACTGAAGCCCCCAAATTTGCTGGCGTCGCCCTTGAACATAAGGCGGATGGGTCATTCGTACGGCAAGCTTCATCTTTCAGGAACTGGATCAAGAAAGGCGGAGAGTTTGCACCTGAACGTGGTACGCCACCAACTTGAACATGCTGTAATACCAGACATGTAAACAGTCATCGCAGACCGTTACCACCTCTATGTTGCCTATATCTGCCGTACGTGGCATTAGCTGAGCATGGTCTTGTATATTGTGCAATAACATCCCCACAGCTTGGGCAACCCGTGCGTTGATAATGCGAAAGTTGAAGGGGCTGGAGGACATAATTTGTCAGTCCCTTTTCTTTTCATCCTACGTCTCAACTGAAATGTTTGCAGCATTTTCTGTAGTCCCTCCACGTATGGGAGAACGTGGATGGCAATTTGCTTCCGTCGACCCCTACCCTGGTGTAGACATCGACCCAGTCAACAACGCTTCCACTCTCCGTGAAATTTATGAGAAAGTCCAACCAGGCTACCAAGGATGCGTTACAGTCCCTCTCCTCTGGGATAAAAAGCTCAAGACAATTGTGAACAATGAATCGTCCGAAATCATTCGGATGTTTAATTCAGAGTTCGATGAGCTTGTTCCTGGAAAGCCGGATTATTACCCTGAGGAGCTAAGGAAGGAAATCGATGAGGTAAATGGGTGGGTTTATGAGTCTATCAATAGTGCGATTCTTCCCGTTGTGCCCGAGTTAATAAACTTAAAACTAACATTTACACCTTCTCACAGACGGCGTTTACAGGGCGGGATTTGCAGCGTCTCAGGAGGCATATGAAGTTGCCGTCAAAGAAGTCTTTGCCCATCTCGACAAAGTTGAAGTAATTTTGAAATCCAAGAAATATCTTACAGGAGATAATTTGACCGAAGCTGATATTCGACTTTTTGTTACTATTGTAAGCTTCTCCTTCATCTACTCTCTTTACAGCCTCATGAACGTCACACTTAGATTCGATTCGTACGTCTATTATAACTGAAATCCACTCTATTCCCTCGGAATACTGACTGCGTAAAAGGACGTTGCCTACGTCGGGAAGTTCAATTGCAACATTCGTACCATCCGCCATGGATATCCCTCCATTAACGGGCAAGTTCTATACCCCAATATCATTTAATTAGCGGGAATTTCGCTTACTTGTCTCTGGATAGGTGGTTAAAAGAATTATACCATTCGACTGAATATCCCGCATTCCGCGAAAGCACAAATTTCGATCATATAAAGAAAGGTTATTATGCCACCAAATTGAAAGGAGTAGACGTGAACATTGTCCCTCTTGGACCTGAGTTTGGTATTGAACCGTTGACTGCATGAGTGCTTAGTATGGAGTAGCATGGGCGTGAATATAACTGTAGTTCGTAGAACATGACAAAGCAAAAAATTGGTAAAAGACTCCCACTACACTTGGGGCATTCACCAGGCACCTCCGGACCAGGGTTCTCCCTTTTGCATTCCAAACTTGTCGGTCAACCCGTCGACGTACGCCATTTTCTTGGGGTCTGTGAGATCCTTCAAGTCTTTTCCAATGGCGCCAAAGTCCAGCAACCGAGCAGAGACACTGATCGACTCCCCTCCCTATTGGGGGCAGTTGGCTGAGCGAAAATGAAATTTATCCAAGAATAAATGCATACATATACGTCAACGTTCTGGACGCTGAATGTAAAGTTTCCACATTTTGAGCAGAAGCTATGGTAAACCTTGATTTGAGGTAAGAGTACACGAGTTGCAAAAGGGAAGATAAACCGACTTCGTGGGATCCAGCTTTAAAACGTTCTGGGTATGGCATATATGTTCTCAGACCATTTTCCTCGAATGTAGTGACATTCATTACATTCAGAGGGATCTGCTCATCGCCTTTGAGTAGCAGAACATCTTCGGGGCCACGGAGGACAAAACTGATTCTTAAAAGGAGTCAGTAAGTAACACGCTCAGAGGCCTTACTCGAAGTTACAAACTTTCCAACCATATTCTGGAGACTCGTCATGAGAGGAGATCACGGGCAGGGAAACAAGAACGCCAACGTCATAAGTGCAGTTGCACTTGCAAATAGTGCTGAGATTTACACCTTTTGCAATGAACTTCACAGTTCCACAGTGGCAGGACCCGCTGAGAGTGTAGAATTCCGGAGAATTTGACATCTTATGGATTGTGGAGAAGGAGAGCTGGGGAAGGTGTGAATTCATGCCTCCTTTTAAACCAAACAGGTGTTTCATCGTGAACAGGGACGTAATAACCTCTCCCCGGCGGTGAAAAAAGTGTCTATCTCATACTCGTGTGCATGTACATATATGCAGTCCGACTGGTTATTCACAGACTGCTTCATAAAAGCCCATTGGTTAAGCGTGAAGCTCTCATCGTCGAATGATTGTAGTATAGTTTAAAATGCGTTTGCAGGGTGCTATACGCGAGCGGAATGCGCAAACCATGTAGTGAGAAAGATGGTAGCAAGAAAGCCGTGTCACAGTCATGCCTTTGTGACGTCTGGATCTGATGCTTAGGAAGAACACTCACGGTCGGGTAACCGGGCATCCTGGATATTCCACCTGAGACTATGTTCCCATAAGAGGCAGCCGTCACCCCTTCATTTACTGACTCTCGCTTGTATGAGCAATTGCTACATACTGCTTACGCAAATCTGCTTTGTAGGGTCCGCTCGATTAGGAATCGACACCTCACCTTCCAATCCCCGAATGTCGCGATCGTTCGTGGGCAAAATTACAACATCTCTCTATTTGTGAATAAGCAAACCTTCATGCTGTCCAGCCAGTATATAAGTAATTCCCTGACGCCCTGAATTTCCCTCGTTGGTCTTGTGCAATGACGACTGAAGCACCCAAAGCTGGAATTGCTCTCGAACATAAAGCGGATGGATCTTTCTTGAGACAAGCCTCGTCTTTTAGAAACTGGATCAAGAAAGGAGGAGAGTTCGCCCCTGAACGTGGTATGTCTCAGACTAGTCGATGACGGAAGCTCACTCATTTGAACTGCCTTGGTAGACCGCTACCATCTCTACGTTTCTTATGGTTGTCGTACGTACTTAGAATTAAAGGCTATATTTCTTATAGCCTCATGACGCTTCCCTAGCTTGGGCGACTCGCACCTTGATAATGCGGAAGCTCAAGGGACTTGAGGAAATAATACGTTCGTTCTGACATCTATTTTTCTACTTGTTTCACTTCTCAATTCGATAAATTCCAGCCTTCTCTGTCGTTTCCCCACGTCTTGGGGAGCGCGGTTGGCTCTTCGCTTCTGAGGACCCATACCTTGGGGTTGACACTGATCCACTCAACAATGCGTCGACTCTTCGTGAAATCTATGAGAAAGTGGAACCAGGCTACAAGGGACGTGTTACAGTTCCCGTTCTTTGGGATAAAAAGCTCAAGACGATTGTCAACAACGAGTCTTCCGAAATCATTCGGATGTTCAATTCGGAGTTTGACGAGCTTATTCCCGGGAAACCAGATTATTATCCCCAGGCTCTAAAAAAGGAAATAGACGAGATTAACGAATGGATTTATGAGTCTATCAATAGTGCGTTCCTCATACGGTGTTGCCGCCCAACATTTTCAACTGACCTTATACATTCATGCAGATGGGGTTTACAAAGCAGGATTTGCTGCCTCTCAGGAGATTTATGAGGTTGCTGTGAAAGAAGTCTTTGCGCATCTTGATAAAGTTGAGGCGATCCTCAAATCAAAGAAGTACCTCACAGGAGATACTTTGACTGAAGCAGACATACGCCTGTTTGTTACCATTGTATGCGTCTCCATTCCTTCACTTATCCTTGAATATGAACTGATGTCATGCTCAGATCCGCTTTGTATGTAATTTACAACCAGTTCTCCCAGTATGAATTCTTGACACTCACTTTCCACAGGATGTCGCGTACGTTGGCAAATTCAATTGCAACATTCGTACCATTCGTCATGGGTATCCTTCCATCAACAGGTGAGCTCATCCGCTTATTCATTCACTTGCATCGATCTTACTCTCTCCTTAGATGGCTGAAAGAACTGTACCATTCATCTGAATACCCTGCATTCCGTGAAAGTACGAATTTCGATCATATCAAGACGGGATATTATGGAATTAAGCTGAAGGGTGTGGATGTGAAGATTGTTCCTCTTGGACCTGAATTTGATGTTGAGCCGTTGACTGGATGAGTAGCTGAGGACGTTAGGGGCGTGGGCCGACCAGATATATTGCAACTATTACAGCATGGCGGACGAAATACAAACTGTATGACTATGACCGCTTATCTCTGGAAAATGTTTATCCATTTGCACGAAATAATGTTAGTATACATGGCCAGTTGTACCACCAAGCCTCGCCCAATTCCGCTTCCTAATCGCACTCAATTCTCCTGCCCAACTTTCATCTACGGCTCTTTCTCGAACGAGCGTTTGGCGCGAAGTTCCATACAGATATTCAATCGTCGGGATAACATTCGTGATTGCTGTTACCAACGGACGCAAGTTACCAAGAGACGAAGCGCTACACACAACACCAAAGTCACGGAGCGTCCATCCAGCAACAAGCCCATTTCCACAAGTGTTAAAAGCTGACAGTACTGACTAATAAAATTCATAAGTAATAAATCGTAAAACTGGATCACAAACAAAAATCAAGGGTGGCAATGACATACATTCATGGTCTCCGGTGTGCCTTCATCCAAAAGAATAATCGCCAACTTTTTTAAATTGGGAGTTTCTTTTGCAAGTTTGGAAAACAATTCTGGTCGAATAGAGTGTAAGTTGAGGGTAAGAGACAAGCTCTTTAACGATTCTATCTTCTTCATCCAAGAAATAGCCTGAGAGTTATTCTTCCCAGCAATCTCTAGCGTGTGAAGAACTTTTGCGCCATTTGATAGACGAGAAAAGAAGTCTCTATATCCGGGGCAGAAAGTCAAGTCCACTCGCAGCTCCTTCAGAATAGAAAAATTAAGACTCCCAAAGATTTCCGCACTGGGTGCAGGATTGAGGTACACAACTTCTAGCTGCGAGGCAATGTGTTCTATAAAAGGACATAAACGAACAATTTTCGGTCTGAAGCCGTCTGTTACGGAAATACCCGCTTCTGAAGTCCATTTGAAAGTCCTGAGGTTAGGATGAAGGTTATGTGGGTGCGGGAATGCAGAAAGCATGCCGTAAGGGTCGTTCGGGCCAGCAAGATGATATTCGAGCTCTTCAAGAAGAGGGGATTTTCGAAGGAGTAATTGCATTTTCCGAGAATGTCCGACGACCGCTTGTCGCAGTCGAGCTGAAAGCCGAAACACCCGGAGTTGCGGGAGCGCAAAGTCGGAATCAATATTCTTTGGGAGCGTGGACGTTATGGCTGCATCTGTAAGGATTTGGAACGACAAAACTGTAAGACGGGAGGCAAATAGAGTCCATGAGAGAGCTATCGAGGGGCAGGGTGGCCCCGACCATGACATGCTTTGGTCTGATTGGTCGACGACGTGAAGTTCGCGGACATTCACTAGGGAGGGCAAAAGAGTTGCAAGCTCGTCATGAAATGCATTTGTCCTTGAAGAAACAGTAGTATTCACGCGGTGGAAGGCTCGCTTCAGCAGTAATTGCTCAGGGGCTTTGATTTCCCTGTAGGCAGGAAGGCGGAGGACCTTGACCAGACCAGGGAGAGGGCTTGAAGAATGCTTGTAACCAATGGCAATTTTGATTTTATTTTCCCACTCACATGGCAGAATGCAAGCGATGTTCGATCTTCGTCAGGCGAACTTCGACTTGGGTCTTATTTGACCAAGATGCAAGATCAAGAACCTGCAAGATCATTTCCCGGGAAACAGACAAAAATTGTGAATTGACAAGACCAAAATCTTCAAGGGAGCTACGAGGAAGGTGCTCGGCAACTTGCATCCATATTTCGGAGGGGAACGAGATCATTGTCAGAGCAAAGGGACGGGTGCGTGTGGGTTAGTCAATTTCACACTGATGCATCCACCATGACCTTGCTCCCTCTCAGTCTCGTGCGTGGTTTCACGTCATTGCCCACATTCACGACGCGTACGACGTTTGTTTTGCCTGGCAGAACGTTCTCCCACTCTTGTCCTTCACTATCATCCCGCTTCAAGTTCGACTGGGATGCGCGATACTCCAAATGTGGAGACAGTGCGTCTACCTCCTTCTTCAATAACATCATAATTTAAACATTGTATCACAGTTTTAGATCCAGAATATCCTCCCTCTCTTCGTTCCTCCCCAACCCGAGCCTACGCGCGTTTCCTTCACGAACATGGCGTTTGGTCAGAACTGGTTGTTCAATGTAATCAGCCTCTCAAAACCTGGGAAGTAGTATGGCCCGACCAACGCAGCATTCTTCATGTTCTCCGTGATTCCCTTCAACATGCCATTGGCGATGCCGAAGGAAAACGGATCGTGTTTAGCATTAAACAGTCCAGCCAACTTCTCCACATTCGTTCCGTCGTCGGGGTCCGCCTTCACCATATGCTCCAACACGAAGATACGATTAGAAAAACAATTCAGAATTTTTTCATGATACCTGGATCGCGGGAGGTCACCATCACTCCTAGGATTTTTACACTTGTCATCCCTAATGTCACCGTGTCTCTTCAACACTTTGACCTCTCGGAAGATAGACGGAGCATGAGATTTACACGTCCGTATTCCCTTTCTGTTTTCTATGAAAACCATCTCAGAGGGAGCGCCGTGCATCGGTTTTACCCCGTGTTGGCAGAGCGAACGGCAAAGGATATGCTGGACTGGAAAACATCATCTTATGACTCGAAAATAGGTTTAGGGCGAATTCCAGTCAACGTTGTTTTGCAAATCGTCCACCCCGTTACATGGCTGACGTTGTTAAGAGGTGGTGTTACAATAGAAGGAATGCTTTTCTCACCTGAAATGAGTGTGTCCCTGTTTGGTTTTCCATCTTCGTACCTTTCAACTTACCTTCAACGTCCAGTTTTTCCAAAGTCTGAAGATGATGAAAACCCTTGCAAAGAGGCAAGATCCGGGACCATGGAGCCTCAAAATTCGACCAAGGGCACTACTACCAAAAGCTAGAGCCCTCGTCCCCGCTCCGCCACTTTCTGAGCGCGATCCATTGTAGCGCCCATCTAGAATCAGATGCAGACGAGGGGTAAGAGGATACGAACATAACGCAATTCTGCGGTCATGACCTATTTAAACAGCTTGACACTCTCGTCGGCGCTCGATGAATAGGTGTTCATGCTTCACTCGACGAGCCTGGGTACCTGTTGTCGACTACTGTGCCTCGTACGCGAAATAAATTTGATCTCAAAGCTGTACTCAAGATTTTCATCCCTTTAACTATAATCATATACTCCCTTTTCATTTCATTTCCATAAGCCACATGGTGGAAGACCAGCGGCCAACTTTGTTTCTCCACAACTCCTTCGACAAAAGGAGGGACGTGTAGGAGTGTGGCAGACATCCTGTTACAAAATTCCTTATCGAAATTTGTGCGAGGGTATCAGGACAGCAAACAGTCCGTACCATTGAGTAAACCGTCAATGAATCGCGTCAAATGGTTTTGCACTTGTTTAGCTCTCCATTGTCTAAGACCCATGCGAATTATTCATTCAAACGTTTCTTTTGAGAAATATCGAGTGCAAGTTATAGTCATTAAACAGCCTCTCTCAGTTTTCCGAGACGCGCGGGAAGAATGGTCTACACCATTGAACGGGGAAAGACTCTAACCGATACCAGATCGCTTCCGTATTCTTTGTAGATAGCAACTGCAAATAGAGCAATGTAGATGGTATAAACAAGGGTGGCTTGTTGCTTCTCCTTCATGACAAGTCCTAAGCCACTGAGAATGCCATTACCATCATCTTGCCAACTACTTTCCCCTCCAACTCTCCAAGGCATCCTGAAATCCACTACTTTGAATTGCTCAGATGACAACACCTAACCTCAGGTTCTTCTTTTGGTTATTCAGTAGTACAAAAACCCATTAGCACCGCGTATTTCAGCTAAGACATCCTACTCTGACCCCGATGTGCTGAACGACAGCTTGTTATGAGCTTGCAGAGCCTTCCTTCCCGAGTAGCTTAGATGTGACATGCTCAGCTATTCAATATGAGTCCTGTCAGATTCTTAAAATCAGCTGTTCATGAGATTGGGCCCTCGGAGTATCGATTTTGATTTGGTTGAACCTGGCAGATCGAATGTAGAGCATGGCTTTTAAGGAAGGAGTAATATTCAGTCCGGTACCGTCAAGGAATTTGAGTCAGGGTCTAGCTATAAACTTAACCTTGGGTGCTCGTAAACACGCTTGTTCCTGACCATCATGTTATCCCCTCCTAACGAACAACCAAGAACAAGGTCTCAACGCAAGCGGCGTCATTCCACACTGGAAAATGCCTCGGCATATGCACCTGCACATCCTTCTAAACGTACTCGACATCCAGTTAAAGTTCTTCCTACGCAAGATGAGGCCAAGCATGAGAGAACTGCTCATATTCAAAGTCAATCCGCGTTTCTTCATATACTTCCTGCTGAAATCCTCGATATGATTGTTTGTCTTATCATCTGTACTTCGTTTGGGTATCCTTGTTTGACATTCACAGTTTGGGGATTTAGTCTTGAATGAACGGGATCATATTGCACTCTCAGGAACATGCGCGCTCCTCAGATTGGGATACACAGAACAAGTTTGGCAGGTACAGTTGTGCTCGTACAATTCTTCACAAGAGTCCACTTTCTTATTTCCCTGTGTTACAGACCATGATTCCTGGGCCAATTCATCCCAACACTGTCCGCACTTCCCATTTCACCTTAGCACTACTTTCTGATCCTTGTAATCTTTCCCAATGCCTCACCATCAGTGAACTTCCGCCTGCAACAGCACGTTCTCGGATATTCTCCACTGCCCTGTCTCGTACCGCATCGGTTGACACACCCGGTATCATCAATTTAAAGGACAAATGCGACAACCCGAGACACAAACGAAAGAGGAACTGTAACTGTATTCGATTTATAGGTCCTGCTCATGGGAAGGTTGTGAGAGGTGTGAATGGCAAGCTGACTGCTTGGGGAAGGATTGAATCTCGGTATCAAGTTCGTACCTATTCTTGGCGTTGAAGTTGGATATTGCCTGGACACTAAGCAACTAATTTTTCGTATGCTTCACAGTCTTTAAGCTCGCTCATCGATCCTGCACAAGCTGGCTTTCGTTTTATCTTTCCTAGCGCAGACCGCTGGCGACAGAATCGCGGTGATGGAACGAAATATTATTGTTACTGTCTTGCAACTGTGGATGCAGCGATATGGAATGCAGCAGGGGGTGCTGCTGGCGTCAGAGACATCTGGGAAAAGCAGGTCGAAGCTCAACGACGAGGAGAATACGAGCCACCCCAGTGGGAAGGCTACCGGAGGATTCAAGGTTGCCGCATCCGGAGATATTTTTGATAAGGAATTTTGGAATGGAGAGCATGTAGTTATAGCGAACAATGTATGTGTCTAATTGAGCTATAAGTACGATGTAAGTAAGGGTAATTCCCAATATTGATACAGCAGTTATCCAGACTTGAGGACGTAGAGTCAGTCTTGAAGATTCGTACGACTGACTCCTGAGAGATTGGAATAAACAATGCTCTGGCTAATATTCGTACACTTTATAGAGCGTAAGCCAAGGTGACTATATCAGCGAGGACCTAGTTAAAAGGTGGCTTGGGGGAAAGTAAGTACGTGTCATTTCCCTCACCAGGGTTGCCACCGTAACTGGAGCAGTCCACTGATTTCAGCCATAAGAGGCAAACAAACCTCCAAACCATTGCTTCTATAAAAAACTATCATTACGGAAGTGGTAAAAAACGAACAAACAAACAACATAAAAGAGACAAAGAAAGGTTGTATGAGAGAGGAGGGTGGGAAGCACGAGTTCAAAATATAAAACTAAGTGGTTTTTTCTTCATCATATGTAAACAAGATTTCATCGTGTAGGTAAGAGACAGAAAAAAACAAGGTAGAGAGATATGGAGAGAGAGAGAGATGTAGTATCCAACAACAGCGGTGTATGATTTTATGATTCGTAAAAACAAAAGGGAATTCTGAAGCTCTTTTGGGAGTTGTGGATAACGAAACATTATATGAAAAGCGAGGGAGAGAGGTTGTGTATCGAGAAAGAAAGAGATAGAGAGAAACATAGTTGACGAGAAACAAAACAAAGAGAGAGGGCGAGGTGTATCCACGAGGTTGTAAATTCATTTGCAGAGTTCATCTACAAATGATACGCGTCAATGAACGAAAAATGACCAGATGAAAAGGGGAAACCACTAACCTATCTGCCTTGGATGCCAACTTTAGGCACCAGCATCCAACTTCAAACTAGCCAAAGTCCCATTTACATCTTCCACTTCTTCACTCCCACCAACACTCCCACTGGCACCAACTCTTCCAATGAATCCATTGCCGCTCGTAGGTCGTCTAATGACACCACTACCACTCGAAGGGCGCTCAAACATTCCTCCTCCACCGGCATACCTGGGGTTCGAAGAACCCGTAGTAGGACTAGTAGCTCCACCATGTCCGTGGTGATGAGCGTGTCCAGTAGGGGAAGGCGATCCGCCAAACCCGGCATATGGAGGAGATGCTTTCCTTTCCCCATTGCCCATATTACTATTATTGGAACCGATTCCACCAAAGTGATGACCATGACCATGGCTAGGATCAGGAGAAAAGGGCGAGAACGCGGCTCCACTTCCTCCTCCTAGGTTAGACTGAACTTGGAACCCAGACTGTCCAGTCGTGGGAAATGCAGATGCGGTAGTAGGAGGTGAGAACGGGGAAGATCCTGCACCAGCCCCACTAGGAGCATAGAGTGAATCAGCAAGCCCACCCAAGCCCGCATTAGCAGACAAAGGTGAGGATGAGGACCCGCTGGTTGTAGGCGTCGGGGTAGTCGAATTCTGCTGATGCTGGTCGAAATAGCCAAAGTTGGCTAGGAGCGCAATGGCTTGTTCATGCGTGAGTCCTCCTGGACCACCTTGGTTATTGGAAGTGGTGGCTGAAGCGACGGCAGCTGCAATTGCAGCAGCTTCTCTTGATGCACCAGAAGTGAGAGCTGGCCCTTGTTGTTGTTGCATGGTAGAAGGTGTTGACGAGGGCGAAGGTACCTGTGGTGGCTGAGTTGCGGGAGAATTCGCATTCGGAATGTTGCTCACGGAAGGAGCAGAAGCTTGAGCAGAGTATTGTACTTGGAGAGCAGCTGCTTGTGCCGCCTGAGCGGCCGCTTGAGCAGCTTTATATTGAGAGCGTCCCCAGGAAAGACGAATGCGAGACCCGCCAATAGGGAATCCTTGCATCTTCTCAATCGCTCTTTCAGCGTCGGCTTTGCGCACGAACTGAACGAAACCACAGTGTTTCCCAACTGGAACCTTGACCTGTTGTAGTAGTACGGATTAGAATATTCAAGGGCATAGGATGATAAGACAAAACATACGTAATGGATGTCTCCAAATGGGGCGAAGAACGTCCTGAGGGTGTCCTCGCTAATCAAAGGACTCAGCCCGCCGACGAACACGGTAGTATTATAGGGATCTGTGCTTGTTAACTGCTCTCCATTCGGGCCAATCAAATTGCCTAAAATCGCGCGAGCCTGAGCATGATGTTTCCACGACTCTTCCATTACGTTCGCTGCATTAGTAGGACGAGGTGGTTGAGGAGAGGGGGAGGATGCCATAGGAACATTGGGCGGGTTGACGACACCAGGAATCTTGGAAGGGTCGCCATTGGCTGCGTACTGCCTAGCAAGTTGAGCGAGGAGATTGTTGGCGAGGCTGGGTAGATCTTCAGCAGAGCTGCCAGTGGAAGGGAAGCTGGACGCAGACGAGGATGATCCCGACGAAATAGTTGACCCTGACGTGGACTGGGTAATGGAAAGAGACGGGCCAGGCGGGTTGGTCTTGGTTGCGGCAATAGTCGAAGACACGCTGCTCTTGGGTGGCGTTTCAGGTTGCGAAGACCCTGCATCAGGAAGCACAGGGAACTGGAATCCTCCACCAGCGTCGAACCCTGGGGGCGGCTTGAATTTGGCTGTGGCTGGCGAAATGCGCACTAGAAGGCAATATGAGAGCAAGGTAAAAGAAGTCGGATAAATATGACGTACTTGGACGGGAAAGACAATAGAGTCCATGCATCTCAATCAAAGCTCGCTGCTGGTCGGATTCGTCGGTAAACCTCACAAAGCCGTAGCCCCTTGAGACCCCCGTCACAGGGTCCAACATAATTTTGGCACTCTTGCAGCTGAGGAAGGGACGAATGAACTTGGGCTCACGGTCGTTGCGAAGACCCAAGACAGGATTCCTAAAGACGGCGACGAGATCCGAGTTGGAGGTTTCTGGAGCGAGATCGCCAACGAAAATGGAATATTCCTTCTGTTGAGGACCGATGGGGAAGCCTGGATTCGCTGGGTTGACAGTAGAGGAAGGTTGAGGAGGCTGAGGGGGTGGCGCAGGAGGCACAGGAACGTTACTCGCCCAGTTCACCACGAAAGGCTTTTGCGAGTTGGGCATATTGCTTGAGGAGCTGTTGATCTGACTAAGGACCTGAGCCGCGTGGGCAGGCGAGGGAAAGCTGAGGTAGCAATATCCTGCGTTGTTAGCCTGGGCACCGGAGGGATCCATAGGCGGTTTAGGAACGCGAATAGCGGTTGGCTCCCAACTCATTAGCTTGCAGACTTGCTTGGCGTATTCTTCATCCATCCAGGCTTCGAGTTCGCCCCACCAAAGCGTGCTTCGAATTGTATTAGCGTTGAGAGGAGATGGCTGCTGGTTGCCACTGTTATTGTTGGGAACGCTTGGAGGCGGTGGAGAGAGAGGGTGCACTGAGAGATGAGGAGGGATATGGTGCGTAAGGGGCCCGTGAAGATGGTGGTGGTGGTGAGAAGGAGGAGGTGGCGGGAACAGGGGTGGCGATCCGAAACCTCCAGTGTGACCGCCAATGCTTCCGATACGTGAGTGGTGGTCTCGTAGCCCACCGAAGTCCCATCCGCCGTTCATGCTTGGATGGTCATGATGGCCGAACGGGCCGCTGTGGTGGCCACTGGGGAGGAAATCCATGTCGTGTTCGTCAGCGCGTGCCATCGAAGATTTGAGATGAGAGATAGGGTACGAAGAAAAAAAGGGGGGAATTGAAAACAGTGGAGTGAGATTGTAGGTGAAAAAGGGGGGTATGTAGCCTATAAAAACAGGTGTTGTCCAACGATGATAGCAAAGAGGTGCTTGTTTGGGTGAATTCTCGGGGTGTGTAACAAATGAAAAAATAAAAGCAATGGAAACGATTCAAGCGAAAGCAGATAGCGAAGGAGAGAGAGAAGAGGAGTGAAAAGATATTTGATATCACGACAAAGGACGATTTGCGGATGGGTGTGAACGCGATTTGATGATGTCCGGCAGCGACAGCGACGAATAGAGGACAAGGACAAAACCCAGCACACCAAGCAAGGTTCGCGCACCAAGTGGTGGTGGTGGTTGGAAGAGAAAAGGGTTCTTTCAAGCGCTTGCCGGCACCGCCTCCCCACCCCTGATCCCAGACCTGATTCATGCACCTCCACGGAAGTGATCTGTCACACCGTAAACGACCCTATTGTTCCACTAAACGGGCATTTGCTGAACCTTCAAATGGAAATTCTAGCTTGCTGCTTTTCAGACTCCGCCTCCCCCTCTGGAAAATTTAACTTCTTCGATGTTCCTTCTCGTTCCGTCAGCTCCTTTCACCACACATGGATAAAACCCCCACCCTCGGGCGCCGGCAAATTGTTTGTCTTTGTGGATCCCATCAGGCTCTTCGTCCGAATTTGTCCGTTCCCTTCATTTTCCACCTCGATCAGTGTGACACGGCTACAATCCATTGTTCGACCACTCTGGCAACCCAAAACGGTTCTTATTGTTTGACTGACTCGTTCTTCATCATCCTCTCGAATTGTCTTCGGTGTACAAGAGAACAACAGGCTGCGGCAACCAGTGCTACAGCGACCACGTTTACTTTCACCCCAGAATTGACAAGCTCCGAATGTAGTGCTCTCCAATAGCTGCCCGTCCCCTTCTTCGAAGCTGTGTAGTATGTACGGCCTCTTTCGAGTTGCCGTTCAACCGTGCCCTTGTCAGAGACACAAATCGGCGTATTTCAAGCGTTTGGCGCACATCAACCGCACACATCGCTCACCCCTTGCTGTGTACTCTCCTTAAACGTTCCAAAAACTGCACAAAGATAACCATAAAAGGCAACTGTACAATACAGCTCGTCATCAACTTTGATAACACTCAGATTCATATTTTGCCGGAGTTCACGGACTTAAACGGAAAACAAATAAAGGAGAAGCCTAACCCCGGATTTAAGTCACCGCTCAATGTCAACTTGCAATCTGGACATGCTTAGCTCATTTAAAATATTCCGGGATCGCGAAATGCTTATTAAATTGCTCCCTTCCATAATCCAAACCAGTTTCCTGTGAAATCTTCCTCCAACGGCGTGTCCAAGGTCCCCGTTCCATAGAAAGAATATAGAGATGGAATCAGTATTTTCACTGCTCTCAAAATTGCCTTCATGAGAACAACATCATCTCCATTCTTCCAAGTGACGCCGAAATCCTCGAGTGACCAACGTTGAAGAGTTTGAGTGGTCATGAAAGTGTTGATCGTCCCGTCCCTAACCTAAGGGGAAAAAAAAACACAAGGTCAAAAATTCAGCATAACCAATATCAAATCTGGGGAGGAAAAGGAACAGCACCTCTGACAGGTAAGTCATCTCAGCTCGATTGCTCAAATCAATCTCAATAACTAGTTGTTGCAGATTCGGAGTTTTCGACGCAACCAGTTGGAGAACCTCCAATAAAGAAACACGCTTGCCCATGTATGGCGCAAACCACAAATGCCTCACCGAATCAAGAACTCTCATTCTTCTCCACAGTCCATCATTAGGCAATGCCGGCAATTCGAGTGTAATGATACAACCAGCAAGCCGAAGGGCTTTAAGTAGCCTTTGACAAACATCCACGCTCAAAGTGCTACCCCTAATTCGAAGCTTTGTAACCTGTCCAAAGTCTTGCTGATCAAGAAGAGGGCTATAGTCCAGAGCCGTATCCAAGTGAATCGCTTCCAATTGGCCAGAGCACTCACGCCAGATCCTGGTGAGGAAGGATCTAAGATTTAGAATCCCTAATAATGTCGTCAGCACTTTGTGTGCTTCTGGAGACCCATGTAAGGCTCGAAGCCTTGGGTGTTTTTCCATTGATAAAAGTGTGGGAGGACCCACAGGTGGAACACCAAGAGGAAATCCGGGAGGTGCAACGCCGAGACCTAGAGCAGGTAGTGGAGCTACACCATGCAAGGCAAGGAGAACCGGGGTAGAGAAACCGCCAGGAGGCGCAGGAGGAAAATTGCCGAGACCAAGGGTAGGAAAACCGACGGGCGCCGGTGCAGGCAAGCCAGCGAGGACCAGGCGTAGGTAAAAAGGTAGGAGGATTTGGGGGAGGTAAATCACCTGGCAGAGGAGACACACTAAATTGGAGTTCTTCCAAGAGTGGGGCATGACGAAGAATAGTCCGATAGACAGTGTTATATTGTCTCAGGTATTTAGTGCTCCCAGACGAGAGTCGAAAAACGCGAAGTGCTGGAAATGTGATATGTTCGTTTCCTCGTGGAAGCCATATGTCCTGAACATTTCCGCTGAGGACCTCAAGATGAATATGGGTCAGACGCAAATAAACAGAGACCAAACGGTCTCAAAAAGGGAGTGCTCAATGGGCCCAGAATTTTCATAGTCAATGAATGAATGCGGTGAAGTTCTGCGAACGATGGTGCAAGGGAGAGGAATGGGCGAAAGAACGAAGCAGGTCTC
>JAJTUO010000166.1:0-52306 GCA_021399455.1 Flagelloscypha sp. PMI_526
TTTGAGAAGTTCTACAGAACCACCGATTGCAAGTGCTAGAGCTAAGCCTACAGAACGAAAAAAAATTATACCAGGTGTCATCGTAAGAGACTATGGAAAACGTACCACTGCTCACAGCTCCTAAGAGGCACACTGGAATGCGGACCCAGATATTGCGGGAAAAGAGACAACATACACGCCAAAACAAGAATTGCAGTCGTTAACTGACATCTAAACGTGGACTACGTTGGATACAGCGAAGTAAAGAGATGAGAAACTACGAACGTTCACATTCATTGGCCAGTTGTCTAGAACGAACATCCATCGCATATGAGCTTGGGGCCATTGGAATTGGCGAATGAGGTCGCTTCAGGAAGATCCACGAAGCCCACTTAATGAGGTCCACCAGAGTGTGCAACTGCCCAATCCAGTCGGCCGTGGTAAGGAGGAAAACGACGACCGTAAGCGTAAACATAACGAATGTTGCTATGCTCCATTGGCGACAACTACGGACAATCAAACCTAGTTCGGTGAAGTACTTGAGCTCCAGATGGTACTTACCAGAGTACGACTGTAGCGAAAAGAAAGGTCAAAACATAACATCCTGCACGTGCCATAAGAATTAGGCGAGATGGAGTTGTCAGAGATGAAAAAATACCATAAAAGAGAGTCGTAACAGCCATAAGGACAACGTCTCCCATAACGCCTCGAGCGTATGCAGAGATGAAGGCGGCTTCAGTTGGGTTCATTGTAAACAAACGATGGGGGAAACGAAGCAAAGAATACGAAGTTAGCTGGAACAGCTTTTATAACCAAGACTCAGCCCAAACAGAGTAGTAGACGCCCCCTATATGTCCTCTTCGAGGCACGGCGCCGCATCGAGTTTGAAGTACAATGCCACCCGCGAGCCTGTTTGAGAGGAACTGCCGTGCGGAATTTCATTGTTCTTGTCGTTTAACACAATTGGGAAGGCGTGTAGAGATTACTGTTGTTAAGAGGAGATGTTTAATGCTTGAAAAGTGGCAGATTGTCAAGAAGAAAAGTGTTGTCAGTCTTCAGGAAGGTCTAGGCCACCGACGAAAATACAATACAAAGAATACAATACAAGGAACCTGCCATGAGTTTCGGGACCGCGATCAGGTACGACAATTCCAAGGTGTGTGGGCGCCAGGGAATTGTGGGAACTGTGAAGATTTAGGCACGTTCGAGGGGCAATTCGAATTCTCGCTGTTACCAGCGAGAGAGAGATGGTCAGTGGCAGTGAGGAGTATATAGAAAGTGACGGCATCCGAAGAGTTCTTGTACGCTTAACATTTGATGTTGAGCATGAGCTTCTGAGAAGCATGGGTGCCTCAGCCGATGGATCCGTCAACGAACAATAACGAGAGCGTGCGGACGGGTGTTGCCCCCCACATAAGGTTCAGGGTCGAGGTTGGATTGAAACAGTACGTAAAGGTGTTTAGCCTGTTTGGCCATGTTTAGCCATTGCCACGAGGAAACCCGGAGATGAAGGATACCTTGTACGCAGGGGTGAGGATGAGAGTAAAAGGAAATCTTCGGAGCCATGACCTGAAATCTAGTCGTCCTCACAGCCAGGTGTTACTCATGTTTTCGCCTATTGGACGACCGAAGTCGTATTGCTGCTGAAGGAGGCAACTCAGACCCACCAATAAAGCCATTCTGGTATGTTCATCTTCTGGAAATTGGAGGGCTACGCTGCCGGTGCCAAATTTTAGGTAGATCTGTATAAGATATATCCGCCACACGTCACGACGAAACAAATTTGATAAAGAATCAGTGCTAATGACCATAGATTGACCAAAGAAGGAGAAGCTTGGCTAAAAGAGTGTTTGTTGGAAGATGATCTGTCGCTCTCTTGGAGGCTGCTTCAACTAGTACTTGAACGATCATCATTCTCCCTGTTTTGCGAAAATCCTGTTGGCTGTTATCTGTCACCATCTTGGGTTCTGTGAACTATTTCTTGTATCAGTTGTTCATATTTATCTTGGCCTAGCTCTCCATTTGGTGTGAATTTCCATGTTGGCACATACGCTCATGCTGTCCCCACCACATGTATTCAGCTCAGGGCACCTTGTCGTCTTGACCCGTCGTTCCGATATTCTTTCTAAGATCGTACCCCTTGGGTAAACACATCGGGATTCGGAATTAACTAGCATTGGGTGGTTCTGCAGGTCCATGACTGAACCGTGTTAGCTGCCAGATACATCACAGCGTCAGGGAAATCTCTGTGTTAGCGGCATTATATATCCGGAACCGAAAAGTTTTTCTTGGGGTTTGTGCAGGTCCATCTGGCCGGAATTCGTGAGGGCACGAGAAAGTGTCATACGGAGCTAGTTTCTTCCATCCCGGATGAATTGGAAGACAGGGTAATTAAGTCTCTCTTAGGCCTGCTCTCGGATCGGGCTAGCAGCGTCTAAACCTCGCCACAAGGAGGTTCGAGCCGATCCGGAGCTGTCGATACGACTAAATACAACAGCGACTGCTGGACGGGGCCGTTGTTTGCGGAATCTTAGTTTGGAATGCAATGAAAGTATAAGAATGGACTGAGATAAAGACCTTATAGTCGAGTTTTGAGGGTTCTACTAGAAAATGCGATTTTATGTTAGGGAGTTTCATCCAGTGGTGCGAATTTGGATTTGAGTTTAGAACATGCATGTTCTGTGCTTGTAGGGACTCCGATCAGGTGGACTCTCGACATGAATGTCTCGGTTTTCAGATGAATACGCACTTCTTTGCGAAGTGGGCTAAACGGTGCAGGCCGGATGAGCAGAACAAAATAGTTAGCCGGATGCCGGAGCGGCGTCATTTTATGATTCAGCACTTTGTGCATTTGGAAACTTCCTTACCTAGCCACCATCATCGCGGGTTTGCGGAGTACTTGAACCGCTCTCCATGTCAACTATGGCTTCCCGTCCGCCCATGTCTACAAGACTACCAGTTCTCCCCCTCTATCATCCTACTCTTCTACTTCCCGGTGGTCGTCTCAACTTGAGTCTGCCTCGGGAACAGACCGACCAGGTTCTCAAGCTGTTCCAGGACAACTCTGAGACGCTCCCTATAGTTGCTGCAGTTCCAATTCCTGAGCCAGCCGATTCCCAGCCTATTGAATGGGGCTGCGCAGCGCGAATATTACGAATTGTCCGTCCTGTGGCTCGCGGAAGTCAGTATATCGTCTCCATCCAGGGCCTTACACGGATCAAACTCGATAAACCACTCTCGACACCTACGTTCGGCGACGATGCTCCTTTCCAAAGCGTTCAAGTGGCTTACCCTTCGGAAGAAACCGCCATTCCTCACCGGGACGTAGTATCAGCCTTCAGGTCCTCCTCTCTCCGTTTCTTGAGCCGTCTGCAGCTTCAGCAGTCTCAGGGGCTAGCTGGAATGGACAACACTCCTTCTCGAACCAGCCGTGCAGCGTTTAGCAAGATTGCTACCATGATTGAGGACGTCGCAGACGACCGGGCAGCATGGGTCGCTGACTTGCTCATTGGTGCGGTGCCCTCGATCGAATGGAATGACAAATTAGGTAAGTGCATTTGATTTTCTATTCATTTCGCTTCTTCTGATGCTCACTTCCATTTGCCAGCGCTGCTCTCCACAACCACCGCCACAGATCGACTTACATTGACTACGCAGATCCTTCAGAAACGTATGTATTTCTTTTTCCATATCACCATTTCTACTCGTTTAACGGTATTCTTTGTCTGTAGTCACCGCAATAGCCGAGGTTGCCTCCAATGTTGCTTCCCGAGTGGACGAGTCCCTTTCTAAGCAGCAGAAGGAGTACTTCCTTCGCCAACAGCTATCGGCAATCCAACGTGAACTCAAATCCTTGCATAGTGATGGGAAACCACGGTTAGCTCGTATCCTTTTTGGTTGTTTTAATTTGGTTGCTCATGAAAGTCTTCTCTACCACAGCTCGGATTCTGAGCAACCGACAAGTTCTGATGATCTCGACCTCGACAATACCGACGACGCCGACGAACAAGACTTAGCAGCACTCAAAGCAGCCATTGAGAAGATGTTGCCGGGCACTGAGGAGCGCAAGATGGGTGCACGTGAATACCGTCGTCTAAAACGGATTCCTTCGGGGAGCGTTGAAAATGGTGTAATTCGCAGCTATGTATGTCTTTACCGTCCGCTTCGTCATATTCTGGAATAATTCATTCATTAATACAGCTCGAATGGTTAACTTCGCTTCCTTGGCCGACGTCAGACCCCACACCGATCGCAGAAAAGCTACTCCATGCGAAGCCTTTCCTTGCAAGAGCGCGAGAGCAGCTTGATGCTGATCATTTCGGTTTGGAGAAGATCAAGCGACGGTTGGTGGAATTTCTTGCGGTGGAGAGACTGAGAGAGAAAGAATTAGAGAACCTTGGGACGGCTGTTTCTGGAGAGAAATCCCTCGTCCCTTATAAGCCACAGTCTACTCTACCTGCACCCGGGAAGACTTCACCTAGGCAGGGAAGGATCAAAGCTCCGATTCTGCTGTGCGTGGATTATTTGTTGCATATTTCTGTTATTTACGCATCTTATTTTTTTAGGTTCTGTGGACCCCCAGGTGTTGGCAAGACTTCCCTGGGACAAAGCGTTGCACGTGTGCTCGGTCGACCATTCCAACGGATATCACTGGGAGGAGTACGGGACGAGGCTGAGATTCGTGGCCACCGTCGGACCTATGTTGCTTCAGGCCCGGGCTTGATCGTGCAGGCGTTGCGCAAGATGGGAACGAGCAGGGGTGTACTTCTGTTGGATGAAATAGACAAGGTTGGACAGAGTAACCACCATGGCGATCCATCTGCCGCTTTGTTGGAGGTATTGGATCCGGAGCAAAACTATTCGTTCAACGTGAGCTTGTTCTGACAATATCCTTCATTTGATATTAACCACTCTTTTCAGGATCATTATCTCAACGTGCCCGTCGATCTCAGTCAGATGTTGTTTATCTGTACAGCGAATAGTCTTGACACAATTTCTGGTCCTTTGTTGGATCGCTGTGAACTTATACAACTTTCAGGTTTGTGCTTGCCTTACCCACTCGACTTTATCTGACTGTCCTTTGCAGGATATACCCACGACGAGAAGCTCCACATCGCTCGACGATTCCTTCTGCCCAAACAGCTCGGTTCACATGGTTTATCAGAAGAGCAAGTCCATATCACGGAAGAGGCTTTGAAAGAGATCGCTACCGAGTACACTCGCGAAGCTGGCGTTCGTAGTCTGGAGCGCACAGTTGGAAGTGTGGTCCGATACAAGGCCGTCCAGTGGGCTGAGTTTATTGATGATGAAGATTCCATCTCCACCAACTCCTCATCATCTAATGAGCTCTCTCTTGAAGAGAAGGTTTATTCCACAACGGAAAATGGAGACTTCCTTTTCGGTACCAAGACTTACTCTCCACGTGTCGAAGTTCCACATTTGGAAGAGATTTTGGGCTTACCACGTTGGGACGAGAATGAGCGGGAAAGGGAAACAAGAAGAGGCTTGGTGTATGGACTTGTGGTCATGGGCCAGGGAGAGGGAGGTGTCTTGCCTGTGGAAACAGTGTCTGTTCCGGGTAAAGGCGGTGTGAGGTTGACTGGAAGTTTGGGGGATGTGATCAAGGAGAGTGCAGAGTTGGCTCTGAGCTGGGTGAAGCGGCATGCCTATGATTTGAGGATTACAGACTCGCCAGCCCAGGATCCTCTAAGGTTTCCGGATGAGATTGACGTTCACTTGCATTTACCTGCGGGTGCGCAAAGGAAGGATGGGCCTAGTGCTGGCGTTGCAATGGTGAGAACTTTTTTGTGCTTCATATTATATGCTTCAGTCTAAACCGATCCATAGACCTGTGCCTTTGTATCGCTTCTTACTGGCGCTTGTGTTCCCTCTGATGTTGCAATGACTGGAGAGATTACACTTCGCGGCCGTGTCACTCCGGTGGGAGGCGTCAAGGAGAAGGTGCTTGGTGCTCATCGAGCGGGATTGACGAAAGTCATTCTTCCCTACGCTAACCGCAAGGATGTCGAGCAAGACGTTGCTCCTGACGTCAGAGCTCAGATGGAGTTGGTGTTCGTGCGGACGATCAGAGAAGCGTTGGATGCTGCGTTTGGGAAGAATACCTTGTCCTGGAGGAAGGGACCGTTGTTGTTGGAGAGCCGGCTTTAGGAAAAGATATTATTATTTTTTTCATGGACCACCGCTTACATCATGTTTTGAATCTGTACTTGTATTAGCTTACATACTCACAAGCATTGTATTTTTCCGATTCGGAATGTGGGTCCTGAGTTCGGATGATGGAATTCTTTGCGGAATACACTTTGTTTGATTCCAACTTCGATGTGCCCTTCTTGAATCTTGACCTCTCCCAACCTATTCCTTTTAGCACCTTTCGTTTTTACCCATGTCAGAAACTTCTCTACCTGTTACGAACCCTTTGCTATCCCCCCCTCGCTCGAGCGCACCTCAGGAACAACGAGCAGGTGCAAAACGGTCCACCAAAGTAGCGGGGAAGTTGAAAGTGCTCCCTGAGCAACCAGAACCGGAGACCCCTGAGGAAGCACCTGTACCTCAAGCCAAGTCTTCAACTAGCAGCGATGCAGATGAAGAGGAAGAGAGTGAGGAAGATGAACCTGAGGAAGAGGAAGTGAGTTGTTATCTTGTCAACGCGTGTCGTCATATTCATTCTTTCTCTTTTGTGTTTGCGTAGGTTTATAACCAGATATCTCTAATACCTGAGGGTACTGCGAAGAGAGATGCACGAAGGTTGACAAAGAAGAAGGCAAAACAACTGCCCAGGGTCACCGCTTACGCGACCGCGACGTGAGTTCCCTAGAGTCCCTCCCACTCTGAGTCTAACCCACGAATAAAGATCTTATCGAATGGAGGAGCTTATGAAGTTCTTTAATGCCAGGAGAGGAGCATACCATACAAATCCTAGGTATGCAACCCTAGCCCTATCGCAGGAGCAGTATCTGACTGTTAGAACACCACACAGGAGGATAGACGAATCTATATATACACCGTATCGTTACGAACAACCGGATGAATCTCCCGCGAAGCCGCAACATCCAGCTACTGGTGACCTTTTGGGAATTCCTGAACTCGCCGAGGACCCTGAGCCTGCCCCCACAAAACGGAAAAAGAGGGCAAAATTCGATACGACACACAATGAGGCCGAAATTTTCTTGTTTGATTATGGTTGTGTGGTCATATGGGGAATGACTGAGGTCGAAGAGAAAAGATTCTTGTCTTCAATGTAGGTCTGCTGTTGACCCACTTGATTACCATCTAATTGGAAAATCCAGAAAGCGATTTCAGATTGGGAAGTTGCCTTCTGGCGAGGTAGAAATGGAAGACCTAAATTTTTACTATGCAAACTACAGCCGGTAAGCACTTCCTTCTTCTTTCCCTCTCCCTCTTAACTAAAGATGCATCAGAATTTATAACGACGTGATCACTTTGAGAAGAGGATCAAGTTACATGTAAGGGTTTTTCGCTGTCTTTCCTAAGCAAGATAATGACTTGGCAAAGGACGAAACTCTCTCTTTCTCATGCGCTTGCACAATCGGTCAAGATATCTCTGGTTAGTTATCCGCCATTAATCTCTATTGACCTCTGTACTAATTGAGTTGAATAGTTTGAAGAGTTAATCGCGAACAAGATTGAAGATACGAAGGACATTCCTGACATTATTAGTGAAACGGGAAAGATAGGCATTCCTCATAAGGAAATCATGCAAAAAATTGGAGAGCTATTCATTCTGCGGACAGATATTAATTCTGTCGGAAGTGTACTTGATTCTCCAGTGAGTGATGTTTCTCTCAGGGATCCATGTTTTAGATTCTCATAAATGTGTCTGCAGGAAGTGTTCTGGGTATGTTTTCCACATCTCGCCTTCAATCGGAAAATTAAATCAACTAATGCACTTCCTGCATAGACCTTCCCCGATCTTCAACCCCTGTACGACGCAGCCCGATCGTATCTTGAGATACCTCAGCGTATAAGCCTGTTAAATTCAAGAGTCGAGGTATGTTTGTTGTTGTTTAACCGTTCGCGTGCCTAATCCACCCTACAGGTTCTTCAAGACATGCTTGACCTTCTAAAGGAGACGGTATCGTCTAGACATAATGAGCGTCTGGAACAGATTGTCATTGCATTGATTGCTATCGAGATTGGTGAGCAATTTTTCTCATTGTTGTAGAACCTCGTCAGGAACTTATTGGTATACCAGTATTAGGGATCATTACCATCCTCGTTGATTTATTTGCGTAGTTCTATTGGATTCTGTACTGCGCAGGACTACTTGATACCCTCATTCATTACTTGGAACGTCCGAAACTCCGTCTTGTTACTGTTCATCTTCACAGACTCACATCCAGAATATCAAAGGATTCTATGATCAAGCTTTGAAGAGATTTTACGGGGACCTTGTTCCCTTTCTCTCATACTAGCTCGGAACTTAGGCCCCGGAGAATGATATACATATTTCGGTTAAAGCTCCTCGTAGCTTCGTCAACCAAATAAAAATGTTTGCCGAACTTGAAAGGATCATCCTTTTATCTGCAAACTAAACATGTGCGGATTCGAACTTCGAAGACAAGGTACAGTATATGTTACATATTGTTCAATCTTCCAACTACACTGCTTATACAGAACAAATATTTCAAATTCTTCACTTATAACTCTTTCGATTGCATCAGAATAGTGTTAACGTCAGGAAACCGTGGCTCAATCTTGTAAGTGAACGGTTTTGGTTTCCTAAAAGGGTGTCAATGCTCATACAAGGGAAGTTTGGATGGAATACGAACACAAGTACACCGCTATCCATGCAATCCTCCAGACCTAAGGTCGATGGCTTGGTGTGGTGATCGCGGTCTTCAATTGTGAATGCCCAAAGAAACGAGGCGATGTTGATGAACAAGCTTTTATTTGCTACTGCACGGCCAACACATATCCTTCGTCCGAATCCGTAAGTTACATGAGATTCATCATGCGTCAATGGATGGGGTGGTCGAAGTTCGCCAGTCGATGAATCAATGTGTCGAGAAGGACGGAACAAATCAGCATCTGGACCATACACTGTTGGGTCACGGTTTATCATGCTGCGTGTTCCATTCAACTTCGCTAATGAACAGAGAGAGGACCGTTAACTTACCAAATGTTAGAAATGCACATCGTTCCTTTGGGAACGAAGTATCCCCGGTACACATCATCACGAGTTGTAGAATGTGGAAGACCTACAGGTCCAACGGGAATCCATCTCAATAATTCAATGACAGTTGCGCGAAGGAACGGCAGTGCTTCGAAGTCATTGAAGTCAGGCATCCGTTCACGGCCGACTACTTTGTCGAGCTCTAGCTGAGCCTCTCTCTGAACTTCCGGAAATCTGCCCACTAGCCATACAAACCACAGTAGGGTGGTCGACATCTGATAATATAAAGTTACAGCTTCCCTTGTAGAGGTCAGGCAACAAGACATACCGTATCGCCTGCGAGACTGTCCCCAATTAGGCAAGAAATCAAGCGAAGAAGTGCAAACAACGAACGAGATAGAGGCAAGTGTCCATGCTTTCTCGTGGGCACTGAAATTTTCTGACTCATTTTCGATGAGTGAGGATGCAACACATGGATGTTGCTGCCCAATTTTCTTGAAACACTCAGT
Organism: Flagelloscypha sp. PMI_526; assembly: GCA_021399455.1. Classification (NCBI taxonomy): domain Eukaryota; kingdom Fungi; phylum Basidiomycota; class Agaricomycetes; order Agaricales; family Niaceae; genus Flagelloscypha; species Flagelloscypha sp. PMI_526. The sequence continues at coordinate 9,643 of JAJTUO010000166.1, forward strand.
GAGATAGGTTCGGCTATTGAGTTGAAGTTATACCATTCTGGCCTCCACGTCATAGTACAGTTTCTCCAGGAACTCGCTGTCCTTCTTGCACCACTGTAGTGCCCAGACTCTCCAAGGAGCCAAAAAATCCGGGAGGTACCTCATCCAAGAGAAGTACTCAACAAGATATGTTCCAGGCACACTAGCTTGTGATGCTCGGTCTACAATCTCGATTATACGTTCAGCACGATGATCATTAACAGCGAGGGTTGGCGTTCCAAAGATTGATCGAAGACTGAAAGAAACGTTCGATTGAATGATATGTTTTTCAAGGTCATCAGCCGCTTCCATTTTGAGAATGTTCTCGATAAAAATACGTGCTTCACTCAGCTGAAGGCTGGAATTGCGGAGCGACTTGTAACTTGAGTGCCCTGTGTTAAATATGAGTCTGGAAATGTATTAAAGGGAGATGTGACACAGACTCGTGGGAAGCGCGACGAGCTTTCTTCCAGTAATTACTGGTGGAGATAAACGGAAAGGCGAGTCCGCCTGTTGTCGTTGAGACCAGTGACTAAGGTCACAAAGCGAAATTGGCGTACCAAAGAGCAACTCAGAGACAACATGGTTCTTAGGGCGGTCAGAGTAGATGCCTGAGTTGAGACTGAGAGCCCTGTCAAAAGCTGGCTTGAAGGTGCTGACTTACCAGATCGCCGATCCAAGAGATCTGAAGCTGCTTTGTGGGACCCAAGAAGTACAATATCCTGACCAGCTAGATTAATGTAACAAAAATCTCCTAAATCCTTGTAAGCTGCCGATACAATTGTGTGAATCGATACAAACCGTATTGTTTCGACCACTCTTCTAATTTATGCCATGAATGCGCCTTTGGAAGGTCGAGTAAATTGCCGATAATAGGCCAACCTCGGGGTCCTGGAGGAAGATGTTTTCGGTCTCTTTTAACAAGAGATGACAGAGCCCATATCAAGGAAGCTGAGAGGATAGCCGCAGCAGGAATGTCCACAATGCGTAGGGATAAATTCTCAAGCATGTGTAATGTGTTAGCAGAAGCCCGAGGGGAAAGTATGCACTGTGACCTTACTGGCATTTATACTTCCAAGAAAGTGCGCGGATTTAGGAAGATTAAGCTTCTGTCATTCAATAGAGACGTGCTGATTCAAGGGCACAGAGTCAGAGCAGCTCATGTGTTCTCCTAGAACAGAAAGTGTCGTAATCATGTCTGAGAAGATTGAGATAAAAGGGGACGGTTGTTGGGGTAAGATCAGCTACAATAACATAAATACCCCGAAATGGAAATGGTTAAATGCAAACTTAACATTTTGAGACCCCCGAAGTCCATCTTCGAGATGAAAATGTGTCCCGAAAGACTCCAAATACAGAAAGCTGAGACTCTCATTGCAGCCGGCACAGGGCGTTATCTCCACATTTGTCTCCACATTCCGGTTTTTGAAAGATTGGCCTTCTATTTGCGAACTGAAAGCTGATCAAAAGAAAATTATGTAAATACATGCTTCTCGCTACACTTTACAAACTGAATGCTTTATTTCTACTTTCAACTAGAGCTCTCTCGACTGCATCAAAATAGTATTGACATCGGGAAAACGTGGTTCAATCTTGTAGGTGAAAGGTTTCGGATGGCTAACCAAGGTGTCAAAGCTCATATCGGGTGTTTTAATAGAATACGAACACAAGTGCCCCACTATCCAGGTAATCTTCAGGTCCAAAAATCAGTGACGCGGTGTCGTGATTAGGGTCTTCAATTTTGAACGCCCAAAGAAGAGAAGCTACATTGACGAACAACCCTTGATTCGCTACTGCACGTCCAACACATATCCTGCGTCCGAACCCATATGTTATTTGCGATTCATCATGCGTCAATGGATGGGGTGGTCGAAGTTTACCAGTCGATGGATCAATGTGTCGAGAAGGACGGAACGAATCAGCATCAGCACCATAGACCGTTGGGTCACGGTTTATCATGCTATGTATTCCATTCAACATCGCCGATAAACAGAGCGAGGATCCTGAACATACCAGACGTTAGAGATGCACATCGTTCCTTTGGGAATGAAGTATCCCCTGTAGACGTCGTCACTTGTCGTGGAATGAGGAATACCTACAGGCCCAATGGGAATCCATCTCAATAATTCAATGACAGTCGCGCGAAGGAATGGCAGTGATTCAAAGTCATTAAAGTCCGGCATCCGTTCCCGGCCAACGACTTTGTCTAACTCCTGCTGAATCTCTGTCTGAACTTCCGGATATCTGCCCATTACCCATACAAACCACACAAGCGCTGTCGATATCTGGGAGTACGAAGTCAAAAGATTCCAAAGCAGAAGACAGGCGACAACGCATACCGTATCGCTCGCAAAACTACGCTCAATTACAATTAAGTAAGGAATGAGGCCAGGAAGTATAAGAAACGAACGCAAGAGAGGCAAGTGTCCATGCTTTTTCACGAGCTGTGAAATCTTCAGACTCATTTTCGATGAGTGAGGATGCAACACATGGATGTTGCTGTCCATGTTTCTTTGAAACGTTCAGTGAGCTTTGATTAGTCGCTGAGTTGAAGGGTGTACCATTCTGGCCTCCACGTCATAGTACAGTTTCTCCAGGAACTCGCTGTCCTTCTTGCCCCACTGTAGTGCCCAGACTCTCCAAGGGGCCAAAAAATCCGGGAGGTACTTCATCCAAGTGAATGCTTCAACAAGAAATGTTCCGGGTACGGCAGCTTTTGCTCCTCGTTCTACAATCTGGAGTAAACGTTCAATGCGAGGATCATTGGCCTCAAGAGCCGGAGTTCCAAAAAGTGACTGAAGATTATAAGAAACATGTGAGTGAACAATATGTTTTTCGAGGTCATGCGGCGATTTAAGAATATTTTCAATCGTGTGACGTGCTTCAGTCAGCTGAAGGGGCTGAAATTGTGGAGCGACTTGTAACTTGAGTGCTCTTTGCAATACATGAGTCTGGCAATGTTTGTAAGGGAAAAGTGGACACACTCATGGGAAGCACGACGAGCTTTCTTCCAGTAGTTATTGACGGGAATGAACGGATACATGAGGCCGCCTGTCGTTGTTGAAGCTAATTATTGAGGTGGCAGGATAACAGTTACAAACCGAAGAGCAACTCAGAGACAACATGATTCTTCGGCCGGCCGGAATAGATGGCTAAGCGTTGGAAATGAGAACCTCGTCGAAAGCTGGCCTGAATGAGTTGACTTACCAGATCGCTTGTCCAGAAGATCTGAAGCCACTTTATGGGACCCCAGAAGCACAATGTTTTGACCTGCTAGATTGACGTAACAAAAATCACCTAATACCTGGTAAGTCGCTCGTGAAGTTTGGTGAATCGAAGCATGAACCGTATTGTTTTGACCACTCTTGGAATTTATGCCAAGAGTGCGCCTTTGGGAGGTCGAGCAGACTGCCGATAATTGGCCATCCTCGGGGTCCCGGAGGAAGACGTCTTCGCCATCTTTTAACAAGAGATGATAGAACCCAGAGAAAGAGAGGGGATACAAGAGCTGCAACGGGAATGTTCGCAAGGCGCGAGGATACGCTCTCAATTACAAGCATGTGTAAAAGCGTTGGCTAAGGCTGAGGCTGGGGGAGGGGATTATGCGAAATGACCTTGACTGCCATTTATACTTACGAAAAGAACACCGGGATTTGGGAAGATTAAGCTCCTGTCAATCAATAAAGGCGTTCTGATTCAGCACCTTAAATGCAGACGAGTCCAAGGGTGCTCCTTTTTTCGGGTCCTTTTGGGATAGCGAAAGAGGAGATTAGCCTTATACGAATGCGACTGAGGCACAGAGTGCTGGGAGTAAGATGCGATTGTCTTTATCATTTGCTTCTTCCAGACGCTCAGCGCCTTGTTCCAAGGTCTTGACAAGCTTTGTAGCTTATGTAAGTTTTGACTTCAGCCCCAGCGATCCTTCTCAAGTTGACATGCATGCGGAATCAGCTCCCTGTTTGTTGATCGTAAGAATGCAAAAGACACGCACGAGAATAACGTAGTGTTCGGCACTAAGGCCTTAATGAGGGTAAATTTCCTCCAAACGGCTTAACATTGATTAACCTTTACTAGCCCTATACAGAATGAGGGTACGCTTCGACTACAATAAGGGTATTGTCGATGCCAGTTCCCCACATTTTGGAGGTGGAAATTATGCAAGAACCCTGATGATGTCATTATGAGTAAATACTCTTGACTTCTATTTGATGTTTGTAATGCTACAAGACAGATGTCGTCTTCCATTAAACGTGGGAGGTAACACACATCCACAGTGCGACGACGCTAAGTGAATAAGCTAGTGGAATCCAAGCAGCAACAGGAGACCCACATGGAGGAAGATCGTCGATAATTCGCTGGGATCGGATGCAAAGAACTTTCAGCTGGAAAATATCGGTCCCTGTGGCTTCTGAAATGAAGACCGAGAGCCCTTGGTCACCCACCAAGAAACTTCTGCCTTTGCAGCTGACCATCCAGAATTGTTGTTGGAATGAACACCTGATAATGGAAGACAGCGGAAAGATGCAGACCAGCTGCCAGGATTGTCCCCTCGATGGGGATGAACGATAACATTGTCGACCTAATGAAGCTTAAGATAATCAGCCTAGGGAGCCACAGGTGCACTGACGCAGGTGCATGTGCATGCTATGTTGTACCACGTTCTCAAAGATTCAGGGGTAAACTGTCTAGATGATGAATTCTCAGGCCTCCAAGCCAGACGTAAATCCAGGCAACTGAAAATCAGGCGATAATGACAACTTGTCGGAAATTTTTATAACAGGCCTTGAGGAAATGTTGCCCCGATACCCCAAATCCATTGAAAAGACAGGACTACTAAGAGGAGTCCTAAACTCCAGCTCCAGCAATTCAATTGAAAATGTAAGCCAGTGTTACAGTTAATGAAATAAGAGATACTACACATTGGATCAGGATAATTCTCAGTTTACTTGACATTCGTCTCATGGCTGGTTCCCTTCTCCAGCCTCTTTCATCTTGACCCACAGACCTCCCTATGAGTTAGAGGTCAGCTTGTGCTCCATAACTTCTCGGAAATGTGGAGAAACAAACCTCCATCATCAACGTTAAATGACTCATCATCTTTACTTTCTCTCTTGACTTTCGTCCAACCTTTTCTGTTTTCCAATCATCTGGCGCGCGCGAGGCAGGTGGTTGCGAGTCAGGCGCGAGAGAAATTGAGGAGAAGTTTTGCAAGAGCCGAACCAAGAAGTAGCTAAATAACATTCATATGAATTTGGAGATTGAAAGAATGAAGAAAATAGGCAGACCTCGCTTCATGATATGCAAACTGGACTGTCTCATTAGTAACCGGAAGGGGAATTGGAGAGAGTGAAAAAAGACAGAACCTGTTGTCCAAGGCAGATTCTGGGACCTGCCAAAGGCTTTTCAGTACCAAATTAAAGAACACGGTGCCAAAGAAGCTAACCAGCGTTAAAAGGAACAAAGATGAAGGGATTGGGAATCAAATATTTCTTCAGTCTGTCATCAATGAACCTATCTGGATCAAAATCTAAGGCATCGGGACCCCAGAGATCTTTCCTCCGATGCAGCACCGTAAAAATTTGAGGAAGTTGTGCGCCAGCAGGGATATACCATGGTTTGGCATGCGGGTCTTGCATGTTTGGCCAGAGTTGAGCGTCAATGGTGGTTCTAACATAGGTATTAGTAATCACGATTCAGCCTTTTCGAACAACCCACTTGAGATTCTAACCATGACGCTAAGCTCGATGGGCAGGTAGTGAAAGAGTAAAAGAAAACTCACGAACGGAACGACTGGATAAAGGCGGAGGGTTTCGTTAAGAACGGCACGCCTGCAATGTCATGAGTCTAATTATCCAGACAAATTTAGTTGCTCATCCTGACAGGTATTTCATGTCCCGGAAATCGTCAAAGGTGGGACGACGGGATGTGCCAAGCTTCTCCAGAATCTCGGATCGCAGCCGTTCAAGAACATGCGGGTGTTGCGCCAACATATAGATTGCCACAGTGAGTGTTGATGCTGTGGTGTCACGGCCTAGAGTGCACAAGGTTAGGGTTCGTGAGAACAAAGAGCGAGAAAGGTCAAACCGGCAATGAGAATGTTCAAGACTTCATCTCGAATAATGATTGGATCTGTAAAGCCCGAACGATAAAATCCAAATGAAAAGGTGGAAAGATAAATACTCGTACCGTCCGTTCTTTCGACAAGATAGTCGATCAGCGTCTCACTTTCGCCTAGCCCTTTATCCTCATCTCCAGCTAATTCTTTTCTTTGTTTACGCGCGAACGCTTCTTGAATTACGGGGTTCAAGTAATCATGGATGACACCCATACGTTTTTCAACACGATCACCCCAGAACTCGAAAAGAGGCCAACCATCTGCGAAACGCATGCGTCGCGCAGTCATGATTTGTGCGTCATTAAAGGCATCGATAAAAACGTCTGCAGTGGACTTCGTGCGGACAAAGGGTACGTTGTGAGGATAAGGCAAGCCTGCGGAGAGTGTTTGCAGATCGCGAGCAAAGAGAAACTCTGTTGCAGAGTCGAGAGTAAACTAATGGTAAAGAAAAAAAATGTTGGTATTGCATACGCAGAAGAGGAGAATTCAAGTTACTTACCCGGCCCGCAAGATCTTGAAAGTCAATAGCATGCCCTTCTCTCAAGCGTGTGGTTAATCGGGCCAGAGCCTCAGTTGCATGACGTTCAAAGGTGTCAAAGTCACTGATTCTGTCTCTAGCGAAAAATGGCCGCGTGAGCTGGCGATGGAATTTCCACATTTCGCCTAGAGTACGAATGAGGACACTGTGTGATAAAACGAGAGCGAAAAGACTACCATCGGAAGCAAAAACGCCGACGCCCAATAATGAGCTCACTGCCGTCCGAATGGGATGACCTTCACAATAATAAGTGAGATTACGTCTGAAGAGCTAAAGGGAAAATACCTTTCACGTGGTTCTCGAAACGAGTGGCGAGAATATACTGTAGGTGGGAGTCACATAATGGGATGCAGTTGGATAAACTGGCCATACTTTTATGTATTCGGGTTCAGCAACAACGAACTGTTCAAGTAAGTCAAAATGGCAGGGATCAAGAAGAATCATCGCACGCACCCTGTCCTGGAATAAGACACGCGCATTCCAAATGTGTCCGAATTTGTCACAGTTGATTTCAAGCGGTTCACCTGGACAAGCTCAGGACGAAATATCAATGAAAAAGAGGATGTTGCTACCCAAGTAGCCATTGTCTCCTTGGAACGCGAACTTTAAGAGAAGCCATATCTTTCCTGGACTCCACTAAAAAGGGAGTTTGAGGTAAGGGATGGAACGGCTGGAGGGAGGCGTACATGGCGAGATCGCGGGGGAAGGACGCCGCCTGCTCGGTATGCATCCCAGGTCAGCTTCCAATCCTTCCAGTTGATAACTAAGGTATAAAAGGTGGGAAAGCAAAGACGGTAAGCCCATTTCAAATGGAATTTTTGAATCTCTTCGCCAAAAAGAAGAGGATGCAAATTCTTGTATCCGAAGACCAATGCAAATGGAAGGAGAATAGCAGGAAGTGCTCCCAAAAGAAATCTGGGTCCTGGAGGAAGTTTGGCCATAGTTGTGTTATTGCTGTCCTTGAGTCGAACTTCGTTGCCAGGGAGGATGCTGGTCAGTGGTCAAAGCCGAAGCGAAGGAACCTTCGGGTCCTGGCACAATCTGCCGATTTCGGAAGCTGGGGAAGCCGAGGCCCGGAGAGCACAAGACGCGACTATTATATCGTTCACTGGCAATGAATTCCATTAGCCAGCTGAAAGCCACGAGTGTAGGGCGAGTCTAACATGTTCAACAAATTAGTCAGCTAGGCCATGATGACATGGACTATGTATGCCAATGGAAATTGAGAAAGAGCTTGCACACAGAGCGGAACGAGTGCCGCTCTCCCGCATTTCCAAGGAGAGGGCGATTTACAATAAGCTTCTTCGTACATTCGTATGTTTTCAAATGGCTATGTGCTGTCGTTATGGTGGTGACAGAATAAGGAATGTTCGACGCAACAAGCGCCCAAACCGCTTCTTACTTTCAGACATTATCTTCGCCTCGCGCAGAATACCAACAACTGACTCAGTTAATTTGGAATAATGCGCACGGTTGTTCCGGACCCTTGTAAACGATGGATGTTGATAGGTTAAGTGCTTACGACGCACTATGCGAGGCTAAAAAGGACCTGCTTCCATTTATTCTTATTTTCCCGTCCTTTCAGAACTTTCACGCCATCCTGTGTTCTTGACTGGAATGCTGCATATCTCGAGACAACCTTCCGGTCCATAAACAAACCGAATGCCCTTGTCCAGAGTGACTCCCCCAAGCCTGGGTCAACTTCACCAAATTCATGCCACTATCCTTGGACAGGATCACCATCAACGTGATATGAAAACCCAGTCTCGACAAACCCTCGATCGGTATTTTATCCAATAGTGGTTATCACAATTGCCGAACCCAACTGGTCACCTTTGGTGGGCGAATGGCTAAGCACTCCACTGAACGAGTCTGACTGACCTTCTTTCAGAAATCAAATACAGTCGCGGAAACATTCTAGCCGTGACTACTTGGTTGTTTCATGTTATCATCTTGGTCCTTCGACTCTCGCACGTGCTTCGTTCCAACGTGCATACCTCATTCGCAGACGCCCTCCCCGGGCTATGTACCGTCTTATTGCCTGTAAAGCGCGTACAGATGTTGGCCGGCTCAGAGAAATTAGGCTATTGTGCAAGCGGCTGATCTACAGCTTTTGATGTGTGCCAAATATACAGTCATGCCTCGAGCAAAACTGTCCAGCAAGCGCTCACGCAGCCTAGTTAGCGGGATAATCGGCTTAATCCCTTACAAGTTTACAAGAAAACGGGTGCCTTTTAGAAGAATTTGTTATGAACATAACAAAACCATAGACTTGGTTATCCATCATGCTTTTCCACACAATGTAAGCCCGTTCTTAATCAATTGGACTGCTTTGCTCATTATTGCTTCAGTACAGTCATTGCTGTTGTGATATCCTACCTTCGGGTTTGTTTCACAGCGGAGATCGATATGCCGGACAAGAACATGAAGGAGCCTGGCTTATTCCTCTCGACAGGCATAGCCTAGATGGAAGACGTATGGCCTTGATTTTTTTCTTGCTTTTCTTTTCATCACTGAATATACTTCCTTTAGGTTTGCTGTTGTACCCGCGAATATTTTCAGCATCCAGCCAGTTGAAACCAGATTCACAGAAATCAGATTGTGCTAGTGGGCGTCGGCCATGCACCTCGAAATGCAGTACAGGTTGGTCCAAGTCATCAATCTGTATTCACTCATCACCGTGTGCTATTTGGAATGCTAGGAGCCGACTGGGCGCCGAGTATATTGTAGTATGGCTATAGAGCGGTACGAACAGTGCTCTTTGAAAATATCTCAAGACATCTTCAAAGCAGATTCCAGCACGTTTAAGGCTTATATCTAGTCTCCAGCTCGTTGTCCATTCCTCCCCATTCTTCATTCCTTCTACAACAAGATGCTGGCCTTTTTTTCACTAACTTTACTCGCTCCATTGGCTACCGCCCTTCACCTCGCTGTCCGCGGGACGAGGGAACTGCAACCTTTCGTGCGGCGAGGGTCTGGTGCTCTTGAATTTCGTCAGATGAAATACTGGACGACTATTACACTTGGTGGGAGGAGTTTTGAAGTTAATGTTGATACAGGTGAGGATATTTGAACGCACCAATATTTTCACGACATCTCATGACAATTCAGGATCTGATGACTTTTGGGTGGCCACTTCCACACCCCTCTCAGACAGTAGAGACACGGGTATGGTAACATCCACTACGTACGTCGGTGGACATGTCGTGGGACGTATTAAAACCAATCAGCTGAGAGACTTCCTTGGTTTCTCTGTTGACCAACAGGCATATAGTAGGTGTAATCCAAGTTCTGGGCGGTTGCATGTCCCATTAAATTGTTGATTTTCAGTGGAAGTTATCCCTCAGCCTGGCAACCCTTTCACATCGGAAGGCACAGGCATGCTTGGACTTGGACCTGGCTTTATTTCAAACATCTACAACACATTGGGCGGTTCGATAACCTCTGTCCCCGTCATCAACAGAATCTTCTTACAAAACCGGGACATCCCCAATATCGTGACTTATCTTCTCGGACGCGCGAACGACCCTACCGGTGGTGTCGGCGGACATATGACTGTGTCCAGTATCCTGCCAGGTTACGGGAAGATTTTGGACCAACCCGAGGTCCCTGCCGTGATCACTAAACAGAACAATTTCAGCAACTGGGCACTTCTCGTGGATGCCATAAAAGCGCCCAACGGGAGGAACATCAATTTCATCCCAAATATTTTGTCTAAAGACGCAGATAATCTCAAGATCGACCCCAATGGCAAGCTCATTGCCGTAGTAGATACTGGGTTCACAAAGTCCCAAATACCATCGGAAATTTGGGATGCAATATACGGGAATATTGACGGAGCACGGGAAGCCACTTGGGGCGATAGTTCATTTTGGGCCTTCCCTTGCACAACGGAATTGGATATCTCGATTACCATTGGTGGCATCGAGTACCCAGTTCACTCCTTGGACGCTAGCAGGCAAGTACCAATCTTCGTTCTTTCTGCATTTTTGCCTAATTTATATCCTGTTTCGTAGTCGTGTCGTTGACTCTTTTCCTTCTCAATTTCACGATGAGATTATTGCCACTCTCGGGAGTCAGGTTCTCTTCGAAGGCGACATCTGCCAACCTACTTTCGAGAAAATTGACCCTAGGCAAGTGCCGAGGCCCGTACAACTTATTCTCGGAATGAACATCTTGCGCAACGTTTATATGCTCATCAGTTACGGCAACTTCGTTGTTGGTGACGATGTACCCCGCGGAGATCCCTACTTCCAGCTCCTATCTACCACTACCGACCCATCCTTGACGCACCAGGAATTTGTGGCGGCGCGAGGAGGTACAGGACAAGGAGGAGCGCAAGGAGGATCGGTACAAGGAGATGTCGTTCAAGGAAATGGAGGACAAGGAAGCAGAGTGCAAGGAGCGGCGGCGCTAGGAGATGGAAAATCGACTAGGGATACTAAGAAACCTCTCGTTATCAGCTGGGCTGCCATTGTTGGCATCATTTTAGGCGTTGTCCTTATCCTTTCCGTGCTCTTTCTTTCCTACCGTTGGAAGAAGAAATCACACAGAGGTATGGCTCGCGGCTTCCCTTTCAATATCCCATTCGTCGGGAAATCCAGAGGGAAATACGCTCAATTTGGAAGTGATGATGATGGAGAACGGCTCCTGCGTACCTATTAGGCAGTTGGTACTACGGTGTGCGAAGCTGTATGAGCCAAGGTGCAAGCAGGTTTCTCGCCTATTGTGCCAGTACTTGTAGACTATCCAAGTTTTAATCTGACCTCAATATTATGTTAATAATACCACGGAATGGAGTGGAGGCTCATTTTGAGTAACCTCAGAGATTGGTTTGTTGTCAAGCATCAATGGTCATCGTTTGCGATAACAACTTTACAAAGAGGGGCAATGGACTTCATTGGCATCTAAAATTACCGGTGGAGTGAGTCTAATCGGGTCATACAGCGGTCAGCTGAGCTGCAATGCCACTGGGTGTGCATGCCCGATGCGTAGAAATTGAGAGGGAGTTTGTAAAAGCGAAGCGGAATTCGTGCCATTCGCCTTATAATTAAAAATAGAGAGCCGTTTACAAATATGAGTCCATACATTTGCGCACTTTGTTGTGTGCTGTTGTTAGGATTGTGACAGAATTTGGCACAGTGGGTCAGACACAAGAAGCGCTCAAGCGTTTCTTGCTTTCTGACATTATCTTCACCTCACGCAAAATGCAAACAACCTCCTCAAGCAGCTTGGAATAATGCTCACAGTTGTTGCGGACCCTTGCAGACGATAGATGTTGATGGGTTAAGTGCCTCTCAAGGCTAAAAGGAGTCTGCTTCTATTTCTTCGTGCTGCTCCTGTCCTTCAGAAAATTTATGCTATCGCACGCCCATGAATGGAACACTACATTTGACGAGGACTCTCTGGTTGTGAAGGTAACCTAACATTCCCTGCCTAGAGTGACTTTACCAAGGCATGGAACAACTACACCAAACTCGTTTCCAAGGAAAGGTCCACTACCAACGCGACATGCACCACTCTCTATGAGGCCCTCAACAAAAATTTGAGCCGAAACTATTAGAAGCCGTGATTATCACAGTTACCAACGTCAACCGGTAAACCTAGGTCAGTCGGCAGTTGATCACTATAGTGAATGAGCATGACTAACCTTATCTCAGAGAACAAACTTACTCACAAGAAACATCAAAAGGTATCACTAATTGGCTCTTTCATGTTGTCATCCTATGCTTCCAGCTCCCGCATGAAATGGAGCCCTTCAGTCCTAAGTGCATAACCCTTGGACGCTTCCCCTCAGCCACTTACTCTTTGATTGCCAAACATTTAATCCACCGATTTAGAGAAATTTTCTTTGGTGAAATGGGCTGGTTCACACCTGTGGACGCGCGCTGAATATGCAATTAGTTTTTCGGGTTGAAATTCGGCAAGTGCAAATGGAGGCTGGCTGGCAGTATAACTAACATACTCACTTACTATCCATTGAAAACAGCGCTTTTTGGAAGAATTCCTGGTACTCTAGCAGAAAATCCCGGATTCGGCTGGACACTATCCGATCCCACACGAAGTAAGCTTGTTCTTCATCAATCAGACCGTCTGACGAATCGCTTTTTCCATCTAGCCACTGCAGCTGTACTATCCCACTGTTGCATTTGTATCACAGCGGAGGTCAATATGCCCGACAACTACATGAGGGAGAACCGGGTTATTCTTCGCCACAAGCATAGCCTGGCTCTGGTTCCGCGCTTTTTTTTCTTTCTTTCATTCGTATTCACTGAGTTTCCTCCTCTTAGATTCGCTGTTGTACCCGATGATACCTTTGGCACCTAGGGGGTAACCCTAAAGACGCTAGACTCACGAACCTAGAATGTACTAGGAGGCGTTGGACGGGCTTCTCCAAATGGAATGCAATCTGTCTTCAGCCATCAGGCCGGCCTCATTCATTGCCATATAGTATTTGGAATGCCAGGAGCCGGCTGGGCGCCGAATCTTATATTATGGCTATAGAGCGGTATGAGCAGTGCCCTCTGGAAATATCTCGAGACATCTTCAAGACAGATTCCAGCGCACTCAAGTCTTATATCTAGTCTCCTCTTCGCTGTAAATTTCTCTCCATCTACTTTCCTTCTACAACAAGATGCTGGTCTTCTTTACGCTTACTTTACTCGCTCCATTGGCTACAGCCCTTCACCTCGCTGTCCGAGGGACGAGGGAACTGCAGCCTTTTGTGCGGCGTGGATCTGGCGCCCTAGAAAACGGCGACATCGGATACAATACGAATATTACACTTGGAGGAAGGACTTTTGATGTTACCGTTGACACAGGTAAGGATACTTGACTGTATGAATATATTCACGATGTCTCATGGCAAATTCAGGATCTTCCGACTTATGGGTGGCCACCTCAGCACCTCTCTCAAATAGTATAGACAGTGGCAGGATAACATCCATTTCGTACGCTGTTGGAGGTGTTGCGGGACGTATTAAATCCAACCAGCTAAAGGATTTCCTTGGCTTTTCTGTTGAAGAACAGGCATACAGTATGTATAGTCCGTATTCTCAGCGGTGCGAACTTTCTCCATTGACCAGTTACTATACAGTCGAAGTTTTTCCTGATCCAGCCAATTCGCTCACAATTGAAGGCACAGGGACAATCGGCCTTGGACCTAGCGTTGGTTCAAACATTTATAAAGAATTGGCTGGATCTATAGCCTCAGTCCCTGTTATCGACAGCATCTTCTTGCAGAACCCATCCACACCTAATTTCGCGACTTACCTTCTCGGGCGCAAGAACGATCCTACTGGACCTGTCGACGGTAGTATCACGATTTCCACTATTCTGCCAGGCTACGAGAAGGTTATCGAGCAACCGAAAGTCCCCGCTGTGAGCGCCAAAAGCGGCGATTTCAGCCACTGGGCACTTCTCGTAGATGCCATAAGAGCACCCAATGGGGAGAACATCGATCTCAGGTCGACAGTCTCGTCAGAAGATGCAGCCAAGCTCAAGGTTGACCCGGCTGGCAAGCTCGTCGCAGCAGTGGACACTGGGTTCTCATACTCCCAAATGCCATCGTATATTATCGATGCATTATACAGAAATGTTATCGGAGCGCAACAAGTCCATTATGGTGAACTCCAACTTTGGGTCTTTCCATGCGTCGCAGAATTGGATATCACCATTACCATTGGTGGTAAAGAGTACCCGATTCACTCCTTGGACGCAAGCATGTGAGTATCAACCTCCACTTGCACTACGTTTCTGCTAAAACTTCTCATTTTATAGGCTTGTAACAGATACTTATAAACCTAAATATCGGGATGACGTTCTTAAAACCCTCCAAAGTCAAGTTAACTTCAAAGGTGATATCTGCCGAGGTGCTTTCCAGGAAATATCCCCTTCCCTCAACATAAAGCCTGTCGAACTTATTCTTGGCATGAACTTCTTGCGCAATGTTTACATGCTCATCAACCATGGTGACTTCGTTGCTGGCAATGATGCAGCCCGCGAGGATCCATACATCCAGCTCCTGTCTACAACTACCGACCCGCACTTGACGCACCAAGAATTCGTGACAGTGCGAGTAGGAGGTACGCAAGGGGGAGGATCGCAAGGAGCGGCAGCGCTGGGAGATGGAAAATCAACCACCCAATCCAAAAAACCTCCCGTTCTCAGCTGGGGTGTCATTGTTGGTATCATTCTAGGCGTCGTACTCATCCTTTCCGTGCTCTTTATTTGCTACCGTTGGAGGAAGAAATCACACAGAGGTATGGCTCGCGGCTTCCCTTTCAATATCCCGTTCGTCGGGAAATCCAGAGGGAAATACGCCCAAGTTGAGAAAGATGACGAGGTAGAATATCTCAGACGTACTTATTAGGCTGTTGGTATCAAGTCGCACGAAGCTGTGTGAGCTAAATGCGACTTGAAGAAGCCTTCTTGTCTTTTGCAATGTTGCACTGTAGACCATCCTTTTGCCCATACTTTATTTTGACCTCAATATTTGTATTATTGAACCTAGTAGCACACTGAATTTTATTTTTAATTCCTTTCTGCGGGAGCGATAAGTTGATTTGCTTGTACTTGAATGTTCATGAGCACTGCTGCTACTAGTAGAACGACCCCTAGGGCCTGACTTGGAAAACCTCTAATTTACCTATCCCCCATGAATGCACCTATCGTCCTCGTGCAGCGGCTAAGTTCGGAATTGGGAGTCAGCGGAGCCCGGGCAACACGAACCGATTTTTGAGGAACCGTCATTGTCCACAGGGACAACAACTTAAAAGGGATGGTTTCTATTGGATAGGTGAAGCCTCGCTTGGGTCGAGTTTAATCTACCCTAGATACCGGTCAATTGCAATACACGAGGAGTCAGATGGCATCACAACAAAGAAAGAAATCTCGGACTCGCTGACGAGTTAACAGGAAAGCCTTTTCCGTTTTTATGCTTTAATTGTCTCTGCTGTTACGACCTCTACAGTTGCTGTTATTGCATCCACATATTCTGGCATGTTGTTCAGGGAAAGTATAACAGATTGCTCCGGCTGAGCTGCTTCAACTGCAGAGGTGAACCAATTTGGTTCTTGGAGTTGGAGTAACGATTACAATCTTGACTCTATACTATTTATTTGTGGGTTAAAAATAAACGTCATGTTAAAGTACGCGTTTCAAGTTTGGAACTCCTCAAGTGAGGGTGACGGGACTTGCAGCATTTTTCACTCACTAGTGGATTTCAAGGCGGCCTGAGCAAACATAGTCACGCTAAAAAAAATTGGAAGCGACATACCAGATAGGAAGAAAGTTGGGACTGAAAAGTAAGCGCTCGGGTCATTCCTTGCATTCAAATAGTATCCTCATCTCACGCCCAGTACCGAACTATGACCCCACTAGCATGTAAAACAACCGAAAGAACTGCTGTGGACTCTTATAGGGTATAGCTGTGGAAGGGGTTCACAACCCACACAGCACAATGTTAAGCAGATAAGGGCTTGCTTCGAATTCTTCTCACTATCCTTGTCCTTTCAGAACGTCATGCCTTCTTCTGTAGCAGACTGGAACGCTGCATGTGCGAAGACAGTGCTTGAGGCTATCAGCGCTGCTAAATGCCCTCTGCCTTGGACTAACTCTACTGGACCTTGGGCCAACTCAACTGGTCTGGTCTCCCTGGATGGCACCCTCGCCAATGTGACATGCAGCGCTCTCAATGACACTCTCAACAAAACTCCTGACAGAAATCACTCGGAAATTGTGGGTATTACGGTCGGGCTCTGCGAGCAGCTCTGCGGCCCCAGCCAGTTAACCCAGGTGAGGCGATAAGCTGCTATTGCGCTGAGTGATTCTGGCTAAAACACCTTTCAGAAAACAAATTTACTTGGAAGGAATATCCAAGTGATGACTACTTGGCTATTTCCTTTTATCATCTTGGTGTCTCAGCTCCCCTATGAAACGGAGAGTTTCAGTTATGCCATCCTCAGCGCATTTTTGGCTCTGGGAAGTCCCTTCTTGGCCACATACTCCCTGGTTCTCACAGCTTTAAATCGCCGATACATCTTCCACCGATTCAGAGATATTTTAGCCGCTACAAAAGAGGCCGACCCACAACTGCGGACACGTGCTCGATATGCAGCTACAATCCTTGCAGAAACCCAGCAGGTGCCTATGCGGGCTAGTCAAGAAAGTAACTGGTTGAGTAGTTTGGTCTGTGTCGACAGGAACACAGACGCATTTTGGCAGAAGGTTAAGGATACCCTCGCGAAGAACAGGCGAGGTTGGACGCCATCACTCTTCACTCAAGGTAAACTGATTCTCCGCTATTCGGGCACTCTACCAATTTCTTCCATCTAGTTATCGCTGCATTACTCTCCTATTTTTTTGCATATATCATCGTAGAAGTCGATACGCCGGACAAGGACACGAGGGAAACCGGTTTATACTTTGCGACGAGTGTATCCTGGAGCTGGATGTGCGTTCCAAAGTCTATTTACTCTCAGTTTTAAGGAAGCTGATTCTTAACAGGTTTGCTATCGTACCCGCTGGTATTTGGGTTGGCACCCAGGTCAAACCTATAGATACCATATTCACGGAATCTCGGGCTTACCGCGAGGACTCCGACGATCTACCCCAAATGCAATATGGATTGTTTCAAGCTACCACTCCATCCTCTCTCTTAGGTGTCTCGCCATTTAACGGCCTTTCTTTACCGACATGGATATCATTGGATATCCTTGGGTTCGAACGGACGAGGGGTCACATCTTCAACTTTGCCCGTCGAAATACATCACTTCTCTTGGTCCACCATGTCTCCACAGCGTTTGAGAAAGCACTGGAAATATCGCATAAGGAAAATAATGCTTATAATGATGCTCGAGCTTCAACAACATCTTATGCGCGGAAACCCGTTATACAGGAACTGCCACACGCCGTTTTTGACGATTCCAAGCGAGACGTATGTGCAACAGAGCCTCGTCATTCGGTAGTCCCCACACTCCAAACAAATACAAGGCTTGATTCTAGCTCACCTGCTGAAATCAATCATTTATCTGCAGCAGCCACCCCCTCGAAATGTTCGGATACTCCGCTCGAAATCACTGTGCCATCGAGGGATCCTCCCCTTCTTGAAGCTTCTTCATGCACAATCTCAAGGAACTCACCCCTCCTTCAAGTTCCTACTACCCCAACCACGTCTGCCACAAAATTGTCCCGAACTAGCCTTGAGGGAACTCAACGGCCTGGTCTTTTCGCACATGCGGTACGATGCGGGTTGACACCAAATGCCCGATTGAGGGTTTTTCAGAATCAGGGCCATAAAGCCTTTCCCTCCCCCACGAAGCAAGCATTCTTGCTTGCTGTCTTGATAGCAATATTTCACCAATTAGGAACCTCCGGGGCTGCACTTTATACGGCTTATTCCACATTTATCGTTGGTTTAGGCTGTCGCTCAGGTTCTTATCTCCTCTATGGGATCCACGGAACGGTATCTGGAGCGCTTCTTATAGTCTCTAGTATGCTTTCACACGATTTCATGGTGTGGTACGAAGAAAATCCTGCGCAAAACCAGCGGTACATACCTCACTCGATGCTCTGGCGCCGGATATTTGCAGTACTCCTCCGTTGGGCTGGGATAGGGATTGCCATATGTAATGCACTTTGGCTATTCACCTTCAGCATCATGGAGGATGTGGGGTACTTCCAAAACTGCTGGTGCGAAGGAGTTCTCCTGGAATCCCTTCGTCGTGGTCATATATGGCCACACTGGGTGGCTGTTTTTAAAGAGGCAACTACTAGCATAAATGTGGTCTACAAGGTTATGACTGTAGGTTTCGTATTTGCAACTCTCGTTTGCTTTCTCGTTGTTGCATTTTTCGCTGCGATCTCGTACATGACTAATTCTGTGGAGCGCGGGCTACGCAAATGACACTTTGCATTAATTTGTGTTCTAATGCGACACAATGTAATACTAGGACATAAACAGTACACTTTGGAATGTCAGATTTGAAGTTTGAAGTCACGGCCACGTTGTCCTAACACCGGTTTGATCTTGTACTTCCACTCATGTGGGTTACCTCCTGCAGCGCATTCGCTCAAGGATTTCCTTCATTCCTTGTTACCTTTTAAGCTAGCGACCGACGGCGGGAACTCATCAAAGATTCCACGGTCATATATATAACACTGGCCGTGTTCTTGCACCATCAATGGCCGCTTCTGTTTCTTGTCGCCTATACCAACAGTCGGATTATGCTGCCGTTGTGCAACTTTTCACTCGCGCAAATTATGGTGGTCGTGCGTTCTTCGCCCAATAAACCCTTTTGAATACGCGACTTAGAGAGTTTTTTGTGACAGGCGGTTCATTGTTTGAAGTAGCATTTCGCTACTTTTGCGCGCGAAGTTTTCTCCCGAGTCTTGCTCTCGCACTCCCAGGATACTTTTTCCGTACGCGGACCTTTGGGAAGATCGTTTTCACACTTGGCTGCGTTGGCATCATTACAACTGTCTTGTTTCATTTCTCAGGTGGCTCCTTTACCGTCATGTTTGTAATGGTGTAGCTACAGACATTGGAGTTATTGCCTCTAGATATCATCATACATGTTCTTCTGGAGTAGGAACAGTCGAAGCCGCGACTCCATCTGGATTTTGGGTTGCAGTGCTCAATGCCGGAACGGAGAGTGAGAAAGTAGTAGGGAGTGTTGGTCTTGGTAAGTATTCTTTAAATCTTAAGAATTCAAATCTAATCCTCGAGTCTGATGCACCTCCAGAGTATAATTCAGAGACTGAAATTGGCAACCTACGAAGATTGGCTGTGGATGAAGAGTTCCGTCAACTAGGCATCGGACGTCGGCTCGTGGACACTCTCCTAGAGCACGCTGCACAGAGAGGTGTATGTACAGTCACACTTGAGACTTCGCAGTTTCAACCTGCAGCCGTTGCATTTTATTCAAGATGTGGGTTCGAAGTGGAGAGGGTGATACTCAAGGCATTAGTTCCGGGCTTGGAATTTCGGATATATCATTATCGCAAGGTTTTGAAATCAGTTGATTAAGAATTAGTACGCGTATATACTGTATAGATACGAACTAGTGTAAATTGTTATATTCACTTCGTTTTGTAAAAGTTCAATGGTACCTACTGAATTCGGTCAAAATGGTCCTGGAGCGGGAGCTATTTTCTCAACTTGCTTCCTGACACCCATCTACTTTCCTTTGCATTTGTTTCTCTGTCTTCCATGTCGTCCGCCAGATAACACACAATAAATACAAATACTTCAAGTAGACTGTCGTGCGTGACTTCGGTCGGTTATTCTGGTTGCGAGAAACCTTTTTCTCTCGAGAAGTCAATGCCTAAGGTCTGTATGAATGTAACTTTAAGAGATTGATGTGCTTATACCTGGACCTAGTTTTTCAGTGAAATAATAGCTATTAGAGGTTTTTCCGATTGCGAACTTTGCGGAACTTGACCCAATGGGAGCTGGGTTTGGTTATCTAAACCGACTTGTGGCTCTGACCTAGATACCGCTCAACCCAAGCTTCCTGGACATTGACATGACCGCTTTTGAGAGACAATTCCAGAGATAATTAACATGGCATACTTCAAAATTCCTGGACGGTTAGATGGTGAGTATAAAAACACTTCCATCGACCGCCAAGCTGCTCTACCAAGAAACAACATGGAACCTCCTCCGTTCTCGATTCGGTTGTGCCAGGAATCAGACCACGCCGCCGTCGTTCGTCTTGTTACTCGTGCCAATTTCACCGGTCGTGAGTGCAAAATCCCGGTTTCGACTAGTTTGTCCTAATCTAAGGATTTGCACCTAGGAGGATCCCTCTACAAGAATGCATTTCGTTACGTCTGCATACGTGGCTTGGTTCCTAGCGGTGCTATTGCTCTCGTGGGATGGTCTCTACTCCCAAGCATCCCAGGGAACGTTGCGCTCCTGTTGGCTTGTTTGGGCATCCTTGCGACTACCACTCTCCTTATCACCTTGACACGTGCAATACTATGTTATGTCCGTCAAGCTGTCGAGACAGACCTCTCCAACATATTCTCTCTTTACAAACTCAGAATGACTTCCGACACAAGAACTGTGCAGGCGGACAGCCCTTCTGCATTTTGGGTTGCAGTTTTTCATAATGGGCCTAATGCTAGGAAGATTGTTGGCTGTGTAGGACTAGGTACATTGTCTCCCTTGTCCCTTTCTTTCCTTTTCATTTGCTCATTCATGTGAAGATTACGACCCGAAAACGTCAATAGGCACTGTTCGCAGAATGATGGTGGACGAAGATTGGAGACAACAGGGTATTGGCCGGAAACTCCTCGATACCCTCCACGTTCATGCAACATTGAGAGGAGTAAATGCGTTAACTCTCTCTTTGCACCAATTTCAGTATGCAGCTATCATTTTCTGGCCTAGTTGTGGGTTTGAGCTGGAACGATATGGGATACAACCCCTTGTTCCTGGACTCAACTTTAGGATATACTATTACCGTAGAATTTTGGAGCCGTCATTTAAGGCTTAACTTACAAGCAAATGACCTTTTGCCAGCACAACTCATTGCAGTGACCAGAGGTAGATCTTGAAAGAAATATGGGATCAATTGCGGAGACGGCCCGGTTTTTCCAGTCCGCTAGCCAGATTAGGTAGTCACTCTGGGGATCGGCCTGCACCAAAGGATTTGAGGGTACTCTGTCTTTATTTCAAAATTGTGAGTGCTTTGCGTTATTAGCCTTCGCGTTCCGAGCGGAAAGACTTGACAGATAACTGGAAAGTGTCGGGTCCGTCGAAGCACGGCCCTGGGTTCTCTATCCTCTCCTCCTCTTAAATACCTCCGACCTGGATCAGTCAGATGTTTGTGCGCCCACTATCGGATCCTCACCCAACATACACCACGCCATGGGCAATCTCAAATTTGATACTACGGAATAACCTTGTCTGAATGAACTTTAGCATCGCCCAAATCGGGGTTCTAGGCGGTTTGTCTGAGACTGTGTGTGGCCCACCAACTGATAATAGTGACAGACCAACCAGTGTTCTTGATTTCATTCTACATCATATGGAAGTCTTTCATCTTTGAACTTTGTATGAAATCTCGGGTCATTGAGCTTCTTCCACCCCCTAGTTGGAGAGGCGGCGGGGTTTCTGGGGGAGAGGAGAACACATGTAGTGCGCCCGGAGTCGGAGGCGGAGGAGCCCGTTTGTTTCCGGCGCCCATCAACATGTACCTTGTACTTTTCGTTACCCCTCCCGAATACAAAAGCAAGCTCCATACCAGGTCTGGCAAGTGTCTTATCGAAAATACAAGGGTCAATAAACACCCTTCTACGGCCGTCTCTGTATAAGTAGCCGAGCTTCTGTCGAAGGGTCGCTTTTTGTTCTCCCTGCCACCTACTTAGCTCTGATCGCACCGTCCCGTCTTTCCCTTTCTGTGTGGCCACGAATATATAAAAGGGACTGCCGGCTTTCCCACATCTGCCTTTCATCTCCACTCGTTACAAAGGATCTTCCCCCCTCCTCCCTCGTGGCTGGTTCTGCGTCATCGGCTTATTGCCCTTTGCGGTGCTCACTCAGCCAAACTCAATAACCTCATCTTGACTCTGAACGACCATGAGCGTCTACGATACTTCACCCCAAGCTATTGCAGCCTACATTGCAAACCAGCAGCGATGCCATAAGTGGGCTGGAAATACGGCTACTCATGCGAACGAGTTCAAGGTAAGGTTTCCTCCGAGCCTCGTGGATTCCGCACTGTACGGTGTCCTTTGCCTTCTGATACTGAACTATGTTTTAGCTTCCGTTTGGCACTCGATCAGATTTCTCCTCAACATCTACAAAGCTGAGGTTAGACCCTGATGAGGAGGACGATCTCGAAGGGAGCCTAGGCGTGCCGGACTGGGAGAGGGCGGAGATGCACCAATTGTTGAATGCCGGGTACCCAAGCAGGCCTGCTACTAGAGACACGACAGAACGGGAGAGAGGACGACATGACCATCATCATCATCAGGCCACTGAAAGACCGTCGACGTCGACGTTGAGGCACCATTCTCATGGCCGCCACCGGGACCAACACCATCACCACTCTCGTTCACGGGAAGTTGTTGAACAACTACCCCCTCCCCCACCACCACAACTAAAAGAGAAGAAGTCACGATCACACTCTCGACATGCCTCCTCCTCTTCCCGTCGGTCCCGTAAAACATCGAACCAGACGATGATCTACACTCAACCCCAAGCGGGTTATACTTACCAACCTGTGATACCTCCGCCTCCCCCAGAACCCAAGCGAGGGTTCTTTGCTTCCATATTCCATCGTCGCAGATCTATTTCTCTCCCACGCCAAGCAGCTCCTCCGCCGTTTCTGCAACAACCCCCTCTGCAAACTCGTCTGTCACGCAGCGCGTCCTTCCATCGCAATCGCGGCGAAGTTGAGGTACATCACCACAGTAGTAGTAGCCGCTCGAAGAGCATGGAAAGACGAGCGGCGGTCCCTCCGCTTCAACCTCTGCCTCAACCTAATGCTGGATATTGGCCAAGTCGGAGTTCACCCACCACTGCCGCTACTGTGCCTGCTCATTATCACAACTCTACACCGAGCCCGAGTTCAGATAGCTCTGCTCCTCTCCATCCTGCGTATCCTTCTGGTGTCGCGCATGGTCAATACATGTACGCGCAGCCGAAGCACCAGATGGGTTACTTCCCACCGCAGGTAGTTCCACCTCAGCGAACAGTACCGGTGATGTCAGCCCATCGTGCTCCGATTCCATCTCAGTGGCATCAACCTCCACCTACACTTCAACAAATGTACGCTCGCCCTCATGTGAGTTTGCTTTTGAAACGTTCTTTCTCGAATGCTTGGCTAACATTTGGACCCAGTATTCTCCATACTCATAATTTCGATTCTTGCTCAACGTTCAAACTTTTTACGACATTTTTCTGACTTATTTCTTCGAGTTGTAACCTCTGCATCATGAAATACGCTAGCCGTCTCCCAACCTGTATTTGTAGTCATACTTAGAAATCAAAAATCTTAATTTCACACATTGAAAATCTGTCATTGCATTATGTCTGTGAAAAACATCGATTATGCAAATCTTTTTAAGGGGGATGCGTCTAAGTCGTCTAAGCAACGAAAGCCTTGCCCTTCTCAATGTTCTTCTTGAGTTCAGGAAGGCAAGCGTCGAGAAGCTTCTCCTCTTCAGCAGAAAGAGCACCAAGGTCGTGGATACGCTCAACACCGTTAACCTGGAAAGAATCGCGTCAACAAAACATGTCAATATAGAAGGGTAGGAAAAACATACTCCGAGCTCAACGTTGCTTGAGAAGAAGTCAATGCCCTTGTTTTCGAACAGAGGACTCCTGACAAAGGTGGGAACCACAACACCCTTCTCACCGTTCAAGCCACGGAGGAGAGCGTTGGTGAACTTGGCACCGGCATAAGCCATGGAGAGTGTGGCAGATCCAGCACCATCTTTGGCCTTGACAACCTCGTCACCACCATACTGAATACGGTTAATGAGCTTATCGTAAACTTCACCAGAAAGTCCAGCGCCCTTCGCCGTTTGTGAGAGGAGAGGAACGATGGTAGGTCCACTGTGACCGCCGACGACAGTTACGACAGTTTCAGACGGTGAAGAGCCGGTGACACCAGCAAGGAAGCGAGCGGCACGGACAACATCAAGAGTGGTGACACCGAAAACGCGCTTGGGGTCAAAGACACCAGCCTTCTTGAGGGTCTCTGCGACAATAGGGACGGTGGAGTTGACAGGGTTGGAGATGACAAGGATGTGTGCTGTGGGAGCAACGCGTGCAACAGCAGCGGCCAAGTCTCGCACAATCGAGGCGTTGGTGTTGAAGAGGTCGTCACGGGTCATTCCGGGCTGTCATTGTTGTTAGAACCTTTTCACATGGTGTTCATGGTGGAAATAATAAACACCTTTCTGGGAACACCGGCGGGAATAACAACTGCTTCTACGCCTTCGAGGGCAGCGTCAAGTTGGTCGGCCGTGTAGCCTTGCACCTAACACCATTTGAATTAATACACTTAAGGTTCCAAGGCGCGAATTCAAAAGAGTCCAAGTACCTCGCTACCAGTGTCAACATGGCTAACATCTGCGGCTACACCTGGAGCACCACGAATGTCGTACAAGCTCAAAGAGGTAACGAGAGGGTCAGCCTTGAGCAACAACGAAAGTGGTTGGCCAATTCCACCGCCAGCACCGAGAACGGCGACCTTGGTGTGACGAGAGGCAGAAGAAGAAAAGGCACGGTTGCCAGAGGAAAGCGCACGGACAGCAGAGCGGGAGAACATGGAAGTGAGAAGACGAGGTAAGAATTTTTGACACCTGGCTCGTGACAGTCCCTGGATGTTTTCGGGACGTGTCTCCGAGTTCAGCCAATGCATAAAGTCGGTGAACTGGAGGAGTGGCTAATTTCTCTATGCGTTATCAGCAAATTATTCGCTATGAGGTCGTCATTTTGGTGCTGCTAGTGACAAAATCCGTGAACCCGAAAGGGTAGACATGATGACATAGTTAAAAGTATTCCTTCTTTGCCTCTAGCTTTCATCTCTCTACATCCATATCGATATGAGTTGGTTTCTTCACGATTTTCGCGTGTAATAATTTGCCAAACATGCCAAATGTTGCAAGTTAGTTTCATCTTGTCTGAAACCCTGAACCTTATTGCGAATGTAATATCCACCCCGCATCTCTTTTCATTTTCATTCATTCAGCTCATCGATTGTTTTACCTTTCCTTCTTAGAACCTCAAAATCAACTGTTAAGGGTACAAGGTTCTGCCTGGCTGATGCCACCACTTCCAGCGAAATTACAGACGAAGTTTCCCCGACTCACCGGCCGACAGGTGAGACGAAGCACTCGAACTTGCGGCTCAACCCTTTCACCCTTCACTGTTTGCCTTCGCCACTGTGGCTATAACACCGTGCAATTGGCGTGCCTGAACTGCGTTTCTGAATTCCAACGGCAGTTTCCTTGTATTCCCCGCTTGACGCCCACAGCTCGGGATCATTCCGGAGCGCTCCCACCGCTTTTCTCCAGGAAAATCTGCAATTTTCCGCTCCATACCTTTCCTGCAGACAAATAATGAGCAGTTCAGACCCCAAAAAGGCATATACTCTACGTGACACCCCCAGCATCTCAACGAACAGGCGTGCGCCACCAGGTTTGACCATTTCTATTCTTGAACAACATTGTACTTCATTGATGCGCCATTCGATGCGAGCCTCGAGCAGGATGCTTGTATTCTGTTGAACCTGATCTTCGTTGTATAAAAGTCACCTCAGTCGAATTCCACGTTCTTCACTCCTCTCCCCTTCCCGACCGACCACTTTCATTTTTCGTTGTCATGAATCCGACTGAAGCTGCCTTCGTCTCTTCATACGCTCGAGGCGTTATAGGAGATGTTGTTCTCATGGCTGTTACGACTCTCTTTTATGGTATTTCATCTGTCTGACTCCATCCTGACTCTATCTTTATCACCCACGCAGGTTTTTACGTTTTAATATTTTCTTTCGCTGCAATCGTACTCTGGTAAGTAATGCCTTCCAAAACGTCAATTATTTTAAATATTGAATTGACTTTCCATAGTCGTCGCAAACGGAGCACAGCAACACTTGTCATGTTTTCACTTACGACTGTCGTTTTCCTTTTTACCACCGCCGACTGGATCGCATCGCTCTATAATTTGGTGGACCTCATCCAAGTGGGCTTCGTCGATCTTCCCGGGAGCGATCTTGTTCGCCAGTTCCAAAAAGCTCAAGCCCGTATGCAATGGATATTTGTATTCGATGAATGGCCAATGAACGTAAACGTTCGTACAATTTATAGTTTTTCCCTTCGCGACCCCGATTTTGTGTATTCATATCAACGTTTTAGATGTCAGTAAACGATGCCATTCTCGTTTGGCGCGTTTGTTGCCTCTTTCCACATAATGTGTGGGTCCGTGTTTCTGTATGCTTCCTAGGAATTGCGAGTGGTGGTTCGTCTTCCATGATTTCCTTCTTATGATAGCCTGAGAAATAAACATTTCGTCCTTTTACAGCTCTGGCCCTAGCACTTGCTATTGGGGCCTCCGTATATCGCCTTACAGGTGGAGAAGAGGACACCCTCAGCGGTACTGAGAGGCTAGGAGCCCTTCCAACCGCATGGATTGCCGTCTCTATCTTCACCAATATGGTCTGCATTGGGCTTATTAGTCGGATTGCTTGGTTAGTCTCTCACTTGTGCTCCCCTCTCTAGAATAAAATACTAATATTCATGTTCAGGAAACACCGGACAACGCTCTTACGCTCCAAAAGCACCAGTTCCATCCAAAAAATCCTGTCTTTCCTCGTCGAATCGGGTGTTATCTTCGTCATCCTACAGCTGACAATGTTCATCACGCAATGCATTGAACGTCCTCTCCTTTCCCCACAAGATATTGCCGCCACTTCTATAGTGAGAGCTGCCACTTTAAGTGCAGCTATCGTTCCTTCTCTAGTCCTCGTTGTTGTCAGTCAGGAGGGCTCTCTATCCCATAGTGATGGTAAACCGGGACCTCTTGATGATGAAATTTCCACGTGGAAAATTGCTAAAGACACATCCGCTCCACTGGATGAGGTGTCGAAGTGGAATGCAGAGACATTTGTTATTCAGACCGATATGATGTCGCCTCATTGGAGGTTTGCCCCTGGTTATGAAGTTTAGAATCCATCTCCTTTCTTTTAGAGTCTCCGTCAATTCTCATTATCATATTTTATTGGTAACCTATTCATTTGTATCTATATCACTTTTTCATTGGATCTATATATCACATCCCTTTGTATCAATAGCATAATTTTATCGCCAATGGCTTAGCTTTCTCACACATAGACCCGAAATAAAATATGCATAGCCAGCATAAGAATTAGCTTGTTCAGTAGACAAGGAAAATCGAATACCCGAGAAAGCGCGAACGGAGCTCTCCGAGTAATCGCGTGAGCTCAGCTTTTTCTTCTGATCAAACGGCTCTCTTCTTGACAGTCAATGAGCCTATACCTCTCAATGTCTGGAAGAAGCACGGCATATTTGCTCCGTCCCTTGTGGCCGTTGGCATAGTCATTACTTCCTACAACGGGACTTTGGAAAAGGTTCAATATACACTGTTTTCGCGGCATGCAATATTACAGATCAAGTGTCTCCGGCTCTTCGAGACCAAGAATTCGAGTTTGCAGCTCAGCTGTTAACACTGCGACTATGACACCGTGCAATTCGCGTGCCCGGACTGCGTATCTGAATTCCAAAAGCAGTTTCCTTGTAAGTATTCCTGCCTAACACGGATACACCCACAGCTCTGGATCTTTCTTCCGCGTGCTTCCATCGCTTTTCTCCAGGACAATCTGCAGCTCTCCGCTCTATATCTCTCATGAAAACACGGAAAAGAGCATTCCAGACCCCCAAAGAAGCATTGACTTTACACGGTACCCTCAAAATCTTAACCAACGGCGTATGCCACAAGGATCGACCAGTTGCTATTCCTGAACCCGATTCCAAACGACATTGTACTTCAAAGATGCGCCATCTCCTGCGGAAGGCGAACAGTATACTTGAATTCCGTTGAACCTAATCTTCGTTATAAAAGGCACCTCAGTCGATTCACGCACACTCTCCCTCTCCCATCCACTTTCTTTTGTTATCATGAACCCTACTGAACTGCCCTCATCTCTTCATACGCTCGAGGCGCAATAGGTGATGTTGTTATTATGGTTGTTATGACTCTCTTTTATGGTACTTCATTTGTCCAATTCCATCCCGCCTGTCGCTGATTGCGCATGCAGGTTTTTATGTTTTGACATTATCTTTCGCCACAATCGTACTCAGGCAAAGTATCCTGTCCGATCGCATCGTATTCATTGAACTCACCATAATGGATCACAGTCGTCGGAAAAGGAGGACAACAACCCTTGTCATGCTTGCCCTTACCATTGTCGTTTTCCTCTTTTACCACCGCCGAGTGGATCTCACAGCTATATATCTTGTCGGATCTCATTCAGGAGGGCTTCGTAGAACTTCCTGGAAATGATCTCCGTGGCCAATTTCAAAACGCCCGACCTCACGTACATAATATCTGGATTCGTGTCTCCGTATGCACCCTAGGAATAACGAGTGGTGGTTTGTATTCCGTCTGCTTTTGTTGAGAGGCTGGGAATGACCATTTGTCCATCTATAGGTTTGGCACTTACAATTGCGACCTGGGGGTCCATCGACGTTCTTGGAGGTAATGAAGGAAACACCCTCAGCGGCACTGAGAGGATGGGGCCTTTGACAACTGCCTGGATTACCATCTCTATTTTCACCAATATGGTCTGCATCGGACTTATTGGTAGGATCGCATGGTCAGTCGCACACCTTTTAGTCCCTTCGCAAAGAAATGTGCTTATACTGAATCCAGGAAACACCGTACAATGCTCCTAGGATCTACGCGGACCAGTTCCGTTCAAAATATCTTGTCTCTCCTCATCGAATCAGGTTTAGTTTTAGTTGCCCTGCAGGTGACATTTCTCATCACCCAAAGTATTGAGCGGCCTCTACTTTCTCCTGAGGACATTGCCACCAATTCCATTGTCAGAGCTGCCACTGTAAGCGCAGCTATCTTTCCTTCTCTAGTCCTTGTCGTTGTTAGCCAGGATGATTCCCTATCTCAAAGTGATGGCAGACCTGGACCTCTCGACCATGAAATTTCTACGTGGAAAGTTGCCAAAAATACTTTCTCTTCAAAAAATGTGCTATCTCGAAGAAATTCGGAGACCTCTATTATTCAGACCGATACTATTACGCCTCATTGGAGGTTTGGAACTGGTGGTGAAGTTTAAACCGCACTGATGGTATTTAGCTCCAAGTTTCGTCATTCTCATGTGTAGACGTCTTACAATTTTTATGCTGTATCCATATCGCTCTCTCGTTGTATCTATATATCAACCTTATGTATAAAATCTACCAAGCTTTGTATCCAGCACTGTTTCAATCATCCCCAGAAGCACAAAGTGCAGGCGCTCATAAGCCACCTTGTACTCGCTCCACATTGCCGCTCATGACATTGGAATATCCGGGCTTTCGCCAATGGCCAGCTCGGCCACGGGCTTCATTGGGACATGTCTGTCAGAAATTAGGGGATTAGGGAAAAGGGTCAATCCCGACGGCCCCTTTCCGCGGGCATTGTTTACCTGCTTCTTGTGAACGAACAGGTGAATACTATGGTAGATGGCCATATATTTGCATTTAAAGTCCCTGAGAGGTCAGTTTTTGACCATTCACAGTATAAGAAGCGAACCCAGTTTATAGGGACAAACACGCGAGCAATAGAAGTCCGTCCTTCCTTTTCGTTTCATCTGTACTTCTTTCCAGAACGAATCGTAAGAGAAAGTTTACACTGCCTTGTCCCTATTCTGAAAAAAAGAACTTTCGTTAGTATAAAATGGGCACCAGCTCTCCCGTATTCTTACGAACAACACAATGGAACCCACCACCCAACCCATCCTTGCACGCAATATTCCCCCCCTCATCAACGAGACCATTGCTTCTGGACAGCTCCTCCTTTGCAAGGAACTGGGATCTGGTACATATGGTTGTGTCTACCTGGCTAAAGACGTTTCCACTGGCAACTTCTTCGCTGTGAAATGCATCCCTAAAACCGACAGCAAGGGTGTCAAGGAATATCGCCTTCACGAAGCTGTATCCTGGTCAGAACACATTTCCACCATCCATTGTATCTTTGACGATCTTGGTATGACCTTTATTGTCCTCGACTACTATGCTGGGGGAGATCTCTTCGGCCTCTTGCAGACAGAGACGCTCAAGAGCAAGTCTTTCTTGATCCGAGAAATGTTCCTCCAAATTGCGCAGGGCGTCGTAGACATGCACATTTGTGGCATATACCATCGCGACATCAAGCCTGAGAATGTCCTTATATCCGAAACAGGGACACTTCATCTCTGTGATTTTGGGTTAGCCACAGACAACCCTGATCCCGACGAATATAAGGTCGGAACGACAGAGTACATGAGCCCGGGTGAGCTATTTCATTCTCTTTCCATCTTAGCATCGTTCTGATTTTCGTGCAGAATGCCTCCAGGGAACTGCCGCGAACACCAACTACCCACAGCATGACGATGTCTGGGCACTAGGCGTCATTCTATTCAACCTAGTCACTGGTGACAACCCTTGGGATAAAGCTACATACTCTGACAAGCTTTACGACACGTTCGTCGCCGATCCAGAGCTTTTCCTCAAAGTCTACCCTCAGCTCACACCCGAATTTAACACACTTCTCAAGAAACTCTTCCATCCTGATTTCCGCACTTGGATGAATGCCTCACAGCTTATGCGCGAGGTCGAAGATATTTCCCTCTTCTTCGTTGGTACTCCAGTTGCTCAAACTGTCTTTGTACAAGAGGCGGTGTCGGATGGATCCGAGGATGAGCTCGAGCCCCTAACTCCTGAAGCTCTCGAGTTGCCAGATGTAGTACCGACGTGGTCATCCACATCAGCCACAAAGAATCAAAGGTCTCTTTGACCGAACATGGTGGCCTTCTCATCGACGGTGAAAGCATACACATTGTGAGTTTATTTCTACATTTATGCTCTATACTTACTCATGCAATGACTGTTTTTTTAGATTCTCACTTTCTTCAAATATCTGCTTCGCATTGGCTATGAGATCTTCTTCTGCTTTCCTTTCCCATCGGTGTATAACGATCCATTCTTCCAACACCTTGGCGATATACCACAATCGCTTCCTGTTCATCATCGAATAGCATTCGACATGGCAATGCCAAACGAAATCCAAGAAGGGGAATTGAGGATCTTGAAATGGATCCTGCCTGCGTGCATCTCCAGGGATCCAAGTAGCAAGTGCTCTGTTTGCACTTTGAACTTCATTCACTACCAAGTGACACGGCTTTAACCAGCGCAATGAACCATACAGAATCATATCGTGTAGTAGCAAGGGGAGGAATTCATCGCGAGTGATGTGGTGACGCATGGCTTTGCATGTAGATGATAGACCTAGAACGTCGATGAGGGATAGTGGAGTCAATATATCAAGTGAGAGTTCTAATGGTAGAGATAGAAACCCTATAGAACGTGTTTCTTTAGAGGGGCCGTTAGTAAATGAATGGAAAACGGGATTTTCAATATCTGGTGTCCATGATGGCCAACTGAAGAGTGAATTATGATGGAAAATTGTAGCCACTGATCGGATGAACAAACATACAGGTCTGGTGACTCAAAAACCCAAGTCTGAAAGTCGTCTAAGAGTGCTGGTCCCAGCGCTTCTCCGCGCAAACCTTGTGAGAGAGACCAAGACAGATTGGGTAACCCTTTCAGGCATATATCCCGAATGACATTCTCCAATTTGTAGTTTTGCAGTAGATAAGTTGGATATTGACCTGCAAACTCTTGGTCAGTCGTGAGCAGTATTAATCAATGTAATGAACATGCCCCAGGCATTCGTCACTTTTGAACCATAATCAAGACCTACAAAATCACCGTTCTTTTTTGGCGCAATCACAGACCAAAGTTCTTCATGAAGTGGTACACTGGTTTTTAGATCTAACCAGGACACAAGGTAGTGCCAGCATCGGCTATCCATAAAAGCAAGTGGTTGGTTCGTGATGTTAACCCACTGTCCATTTGCTGTATGGAATGTGCCCGCGCCGTGATAAACAGCAAAACGTAGGTCTGACAAACGATTTTTCTTGTCCCGGTCGATGAAAAGGCCAAAGATGACCACTTCCCGGCACCATGAGGACATAGACCAATGGATTGGATCTTCCTCGAGTGCTTCAATGAGGGCAGATTTGACTTCGTCTTGGGAAGGAAAGGCTCGGTCTTTCGAGTTCAGAGTGGTGAGATGTTTAGCGAGCTTGGATGAAAGGGCATGAATCTTTTCCTCGTCTTCGTCGAGGAAGCTTTGAGGGCCACCATGAGCCGAAATACCAGAGAGCATGCAGTAATTTGTGAAGCCTTCTCCCATCTTGTGGTAGGGAGGTGTCGAGTAAGCGCAAGGTAGCAGCATTTTAGAGGTGGAGTCAAATAGTACGGATGAGACAAATTGGGTACGCGGGACAACAGTCAGTAAGAGTCAGAAAGAAAAAGTTTGGTACTTGGTGTACTCGGGCCACATCGGTCTCTTCCATTCCCATGAGCGGGAGGTAGTTGAGGCGTGAATAGGAAGAGAATACGCCAAACCGTATTACTTCACGATTTGTAATACCCCGATTGGGTGGTTTCTTTATGTCTGGAATTTAGAATGGTGGATCGTCAAACGAACCCTGTCATATATTGGGATCAGGGAAAACGAAAGGTTGTTCTGAAGGTTCCCATTGGTTGCCCACAAAGATAATGTCACTTATCAGCTGTGCTTACTCCTTGACGACCAGGATCCCTCGCAGAAATGGAGCGCCCACGCCACCCGAATCGTTGAATAAGGCTGAATACAAAGTTTCTGTTTCGGAAGCTTTCTTAGCCCTACACAGCCCGGCCACGTTCTCCCGCTGTTTCTCCTCTGAATCTCAATTAAACTGATGTTCTTATACTTTTTTCTACGTGTGTAACCTCTCATTGGCTGATTGGGTTTTGTGGGGACCGCGCTTTTTATTCAGCATGATGGATGCCATTGTCCAGGTTCCCTTATAAGGAATTGGATGGCGGGAGAAGTGGTATCATCCTACCTTTACCTTCGACGACCACCACCGTTAGACGAGCTGTATACGGTGTGTTTTGATCTCTGTGTGGGTGTTTGTCGATGTCTCACTGTAGTTGCAGAGTTTCAAGGTTAACCTACCTCGTCATTTCCACTACTCATCATGAAGTTCCCACCGTTTACGAAACCACGTCTCTTCGAACGGTCCACGTCGTCTGAGGACAATGCAAAGATTGATAATATGGATTCACGACCTCGTATTGTGACGAAGTTGCATCCAGTACAAGAGTTGGATGCTGAATTCGTTGCAACCGGTGGCCACCATTTCGACGGACACCTTTCTTCGCCATCATCATACAATTCTTCTGACTACCCACACACGCCGACTTCGGAGATGGTATTTGCACCACCACCATCAAATTTAAGTCGGCCAACCCAGCTACCCGCCAACGGGAACGTCGCAACCATCGAAGCTGGCTCTCACACCGTCATACCTCACCAATCTAAAGGTATCTCACGATACTTTCTCATATACGTCCTCTTGGTTCTTCCTGGGAATCCAACGCATGGCGGTACCACGACTATTTGGTCTACCATTGATTCAGAACCACCTAGTCTTGGTACACCAACTGTTGTCTCAATTAACGGGCAGCAATTTGTCGTGGTTGTAATACAAGAGGTTATTTTGGATGGTATTCCAACATTTATTCAAATACCATCGAAGAAACATCGTAGCAGCAAATCCTCCTCGTCATCTTCGTCTAAGGACAAGTCCACCCACACTTTGCCTATCCCTCCCCCCGGAAACCAGCAAGTTACACCAACTCCCAGTGAATGGTCTGGCGTCTCTAAAGATGTAACCGAAATCGATTATCAACCTTCTCATATGGACGGCAGAGAAAACCCTTGTCTTCACAACGCTGACGAGCGGTCCTCCATCCAATTTCCCCCTACACATAAACACCCCTTTAGGGCTGCGAGCAGCGCTGGCCTCACTTCTGATGCTCTCTTGGCGCACGATGAGACGTACACTGAAGAGCAGATTGCTTGGGCAAAGCAAACTCTGTTCCAGCTCCATCACCAACAGCAAAATTCTAATCATTCTCCTTCAACACCAAAGGATACGGCTCACATTGTTAGAGCCTTGGTCTCTTTATCATCGTTCAAAACCAACCCGTCTTCGGTGGCGCCGTCCTTCCAGACCAACCCTCCTATTAAAGGAGAAGCGCTTGATGGCCTGGGTTGGTTGTCCGCAAAAGAAATACCTCGAGTTGTTTCGAGTGTTGTTTCTGATAATTCAACTGTTTATGACACTGGAGCTCAGCCATGGGTGCAAAGATTTGGGAAGATGCCGTTTGGTTTTCCGATGACACCCGAGTCAATACAAAAGTGGGAGAGTGCATAAGGGTCTAGATGTTTTCTTACTTAGAGGATTTGTTTTACGTTTATTGTGCTTGTTTGCATGTTATCTCACGATAGAATCTAAACTCATTGAACCGCTAATAAAACTGAGTCAGGGACTGCGCGTGACCAAACGTTACAACACGCGTGCAGACCTTGCTCCCAACGTTCACCTTAGAAGTACAACTCTCTGTCCGATCGACGCGTCTAACATGGATCATTGTACTTAAACACGTTTCGCTCTCTGTTTCTTTACTCAAACGACGCGTTTCGTAGATTCCGGAGGATACACTCAGTCTGGTGGGACACCAGGGAGCAGTAGTTTTAATAGGGAAGATGTACGTCCCACATCCTTACACCTGTTTTGAATAACGACTTACACACTGTCTGTTTCTCTCTCCTTCTAGCGATCTGAAGCATCCCAGGCTCTTCGTCCTGTCACAATTGCTCAACTCCTACGAGCAGAGCAAACACACACAGATTCGAATTGGACGCTTGAAGGGCACGAGCTTGGCCAAGTATATATTCTTTCGTTTCTTCTTTTGTGAAAATAGTATTGATTTAATGCTCTTTTCCTAAGGTCACCGTGGTGGCGAGATGCACAAAAGCTAGCCAACAGGCTACGAACTGGGTATTTGCTCTTGACGATGGAACGAGTTCCTTGGAGGCGAGGAAATGGAACAATAACCCAGATGATAATTGGGATCATATCCAGTGCGTTGTTTTTCATATCCCTTGTCGGGAATATGTTGTTAAATATTGCGCTGGTTGCCCTTAGGCCGGACGATTATGTTCGCGTCTCAGGAAATCTCAAAGTCTTTGGAGGAAATTCCAAACGTTTTCTCAACGCAAGTTATGTTCGAAAGATAGAAGACACGATGTATGAACCACAGTTCCACATATTGGAAGTGATCTATGTGCATCGATGTTTGACAGAAGGCGAGGTCAGTCTTCTGTTGAATACACTGTACCATGTACATCAACGCTCACATTCTTCTAATAATACTAGCCCGGAAGCGGAGGAGTCAAAGCTGAACGTCCAAATGTATCTGGCACAAGCGCATATTCCGGTGCAGCTCGTTCTACAGGCGGCCCAGACAAATATGCCCAGCTCCCGGAGATGCAAAAGCGTATTGTGAAATTCATGCTCGAAGCTGAACCTAGTGATGATGGTATATCTGTGTCCGAGATTGTCTCAGGGCTGAGGACTGGAGGGCATACAGCTGATGCTATCAGGTATGATCTCATTTCGTTTCTTTTCTTTTATGCGAGTATGATATGAATGTTTTTCTTAGTTCGGCATTGGATTCACTTTTGGATGAAGGTCATGTATACACAACGTTGGACGATGCCCATTTCCAACTATCCGACTAAAAGAATATGATCCTTTACATTCCAAAACTTACACTACATAATCATCTTTGTTCTCGATACTTCTGCTCTATGGTTTCCCCATTTGCACATGCTTGAGCCCCAATCATCCACCCTCGGACGCGTGGCTCTAACATTGCAAAACATGAGTTCGTACAATTTGGAAAGAAGAAGTGTGATTGAAACATAGAGGATCAGGTTGCAAATTAATATGAAAAACCTTCATCCAACCGGCTGCTTCCTTGGGAAGCGTTCGCCGCCTTCCAGCAACGGTTACTCAAAGGAGAAACCTGGGAGAAACGCAGTTTTTTGAAGGAAAGCCGAAGCGGACAGGTTGTTAGGGGAGTTGCTTTGTTTTCATCCGAAAAGATTGACAGAGAGGAGAGAAACGGACTTACAAATTAGAATACCGGATAAAAGATTTTCTTTGACTTTTCGCGAAGTTGGTGGTTGAAGGACAACGAGTGATGTGACGTGTCACACTTGTTCTCCTCTTCCGTACTGCCATGACTTCCGACAGCTCGGAAATTGAATTAAGCGTTTTTTAGATAGGAGGGCGGACCCGGTTAAAGGATTACGGATAACGCAGGTACCCCCCTGACAGTGGATGTTCACAAATTCTCACGGTTACGCCATTACTAGTTAGCCCCTCGCGTCTTCTGCTTCTAGTGTAGAGCTCCCTGGACTTGTACAAGTCAAATCCTTCACCACAAATGCTCTCCTCTTCGCTGTAATTTTATCCTGAAATGGCTAGTTTATCCTGAAGGTCTAGGTCATTATTTTGTTTTCATTTTCTAGTTCTTTCTCACAGATGGTGAGCAGGCCAATGTTTTGCATATTCGTGGCCAAAATTTGACGCAGAGGATCCAGATAAAGACTTGTCCGTTTGGGTCCCAAGACTGCGAAGACCACATGGCGCACATACCCAGGGCTTCAGGCTCCCTTAGCAACAACTCCTCAGTTTCCGTGACTGACGCTGGTCTATTCGCACTTCCAAGTGTTCGAGTGCATGCTAGAAAAGATTCTTGCACCCAGCGTAGATGACAGGGCTCCTCTCCTTTCAAGTCCTTTGAACGCGTGCTGCTTTATTCACTTGATGAGTTTGCCTTTGTTTAGTGGAAAGAAACTTCTAGCATCACGAAGGTTGTTTCCTTCGTTTACCCTATTTGGCAGACTGCGGGTGCCTCGTATTTTCTGCCCCACTCGGTCATTCAAAACCCTTCCAAACTGCGCTGCACGAGGTCACATGTTGCCCGGTAAAACCAGGATTTACTTCCATCCGAAACGCCGCTGGAGACCATTGCTCGTTTGAGAGCAACAAGGTGATCGTAGAGACTCAAAATTGAGAATATGCTCAGCGTTGAACAACAAAGCAACAGGATCGACTTGTGCGACCGCATGGTTCTGCCACAGGTTTATGCCCGTAAATCCGAATCTCATCAATAATTTTGATTGTGGACTCCACATCAAATCGACCTCCAGACTTCCCCAGGGTCTTTGGCTGAAGGAACCGGTTCGGCATATTACCATCCGTCTCCGACCAGTAGGCTTCTCTTCGACCCCCTCACTGAAGCCTCGAAGATCTGCACCACTCCTAGCATTGGCGAACTCGGAGGCAGAACAAAATGTTGTTAGTTCTTATAAAAACTCAAGTTTTGCTTCAGGCAGGCAGATCAATCAAGGGAGCTCCAGTCTTCGCGACCTCATTTTGGTTCTTCTGAACAGTCTCAGCGGGTCATTGACATTTGTCTTTTACCGGTTTGAACGTGACGACTTTGGGAACGAGCGCCCACCCGGCACCTTCCTTGTCTTTTACCTCCACCTCCCCAAACTTTCCCCTCCAGCTGAAGATCATGTCCACTTCTTCACTACCTGCAGGGCTCACGCTGGACCAAGCAACCCTCAACTCGACTCTTGGTGCTCTAGCGATCGGCTTTGGTTTCTCATGTGCCTTGTTTGGTGTTCTCACCACCCAGGTATGTTCTGGTCGCGCCGATGGCGATTTATGTACAGCGCCCGTACCCATATGGTCGTCTTATTGCAGGTTTGGATCTATTACCGTAGGTTCTCGCACGATACACCGTTCATTATGACCATGGTTTGTCTTCTCCTTTTACGTTTGGAGGGTAGTGGGCCAGAGCCTCATTCTGCGCCACTAGGTTGGTATCATCTGGGTCCTTGAACTTGCGGATCAGATCTTCATTTCGCACGCGACATACCATTACACTGTAACGTGCGGCCAAGCCATTTGAAACAAAACATTTCGCATAGCTGACGAACTTGGGGTAGATTATGGGCGAATCCTATCGCCCTTCTCGTTGACAGAGCAATCTGGTTTGTGTTTTCACTCTCGTTGAGCATTGTCATGCGGTCGGATTCTAACCCCGTTCTAGGTCTCTAATTGTGAGTTTTTCCTGTCGCCAAGGACTCTTTTCTAAGCATGTCACGTGTGTTCGATCCAGCTTCAGCAAACGTTCGGAGTAAGTTTTCCGCTTTCGAATCACCGCTCAGGAACGAGGGCGTTGACATTTTCGGGCGTTATAGACTCTCGTCGGAACATTTGTGAAAGCGTGAGTTAAGCCATAGCCTCCTATTTCGAGAGCTCAGTAGTTGTGCAGGGCTTTCACCATGAGAGTATGGAGATGTAAGTTACTGGAGTCTTGTGGTTCCTTCTAAATGTTCATTTGTGCCGAAAGTCAGCAAAAAGAACTGGATTGTTACTGGAGCGATTGTGAGGATCTTCACAGACAAAGTAATTGGACGCTCATTCGTATTTAGTCTACCGTAATAGTACTTCAGTTCGGTGAGTGCAAATTATTGGGATTCTCTGTGTATGTCACTCAACTGTACTTCGCAGTTGCTGGAATGCGTAGGTCGCCCTTGTTTCCCTTGTAACAAACAGGAATTAACCCTCTTAAGTCTACACCAAACAAGCCTTCAGCATTAAACAACCAATGATTGCTTCAATTCCAAAGCTCACAGTGAGTCGAAATCTGCATAGATTATCATCCTGTTGGTTATTAACACAAGTTGTAGACTATCGCTACAATTTCTCTCATTTCTGGGGTCTGCTCAGACCTTCTTGTCGCTTTAGCTCTTGCCTACTATCTCTCCAAACTAAGAACTGGTTACGAGCGGTTTGACTTCCCTTTCTTCTTTAATTTACTTTACCCATCGAGACTTCAGGTCAGACAACCTGATTAATAGCCTCGTTCGTTATGGCATTAGCACCGGATTCTTGAGCTCGTAAGTTTATGTGTACTGTCGCGTTCTGCTGCTGTTGCTCAAGATTTTGTTCTCCATCTAGTGCTATCAGTCTGGCAACTCTACTGCTCGTCAGTCCTTTGGTCTCTTCATATTTCAAGATGGAACCTTGACATTGTGACACAGTATCATTTCCGGCCGGCAAAGTTCGAGTTTATAGCCACATTCTTCGTCCTTAGTAAAGGTATGTGCCTCATTTATTTCCTACCAACGAACTAGCCGTTCATGACTTCCGTCTAGTCCTTGATATATCGTTAATGAGCTCGTAAGTTATCTCGTTTCCTCGAAACTCGTTCTCATGATATCCAGATTGAATACGCGGAAAATGGCGAACGGTCGCACCGCATCTCACTCAAATCTCGAGTCTAGAGGGAGAGATTTTGGTGTTGCTTCATTCAGAACTGGGCTCCAAGGCTCAACTACTTTAAAAATGTCCGAATTTCACGCAGAATCCTGGGGTTCTACTCCACCAGCTACTACCAGTCCTATCGCAGTAGCAAACCCAGGTGCTCTCCCAGGACAATATACGTCGCAATATACGTACCAACCGGCTTATGCGGTTGCAGTGTAACATTCCTTAGAGGTTTCAGTTTAGTGGATCATGTACTTTGAAAGTTGCTAATCGGAAGAAAAATTCATTCTTGGTCAATCCGAACTTCGGCGCTTGGTGAGCAAGGCTAAGTCTTTAACCACCACCATCACTACCTCGACACATCCGTTTGGGGACTTCTTTCAACTCACTAATACACTCTCGACTATTATGGGTTTTTTGTCTTCCTTTTCCGCCTCTAAACTCTACCCTTGGTAGCTTAAGATTCTACCGTGTCTAGAGCCCGGTGGCAGGCTCCATCCGGCCGCCGCATCCTTCCAATTTGCAAGGCGGCAAGTTGCACACGCACTTCGGATAATTCCAAACTTCTTATGGTCATTTTTTCTTCCCTCTATATGTTGCGTTGAATCAATTCCAAGCTGTATTCGCTTGCTTCCAACTTCGCCGATCATGAATAGTGGATTATCCGTTGCAGGCATGAGTTTCAATTGCTCATCTTCTATTCTTCCGAAGACAATACCTGACGCTGCCCTTTTTTACGTGTATGCTTAGTGAAGCATGTATAAAATGCCTCGTTACCGATGTTTCAGACCCTGTCTCAGGCAACAACAGCGAAGAACGACCTGCGTGATGAGCTCACGAGACGATCATGCCAGGACTGCCGGACGCAAATCCACTGTCGTGTCTATTACTTATGAGGTTTCTACCAAAATCCGACGCCTCTCTATCCTCTCGGGCCCCGATCTTCCTAAGTACAACTTCGGCCGCCTTGCGATTCCAGCCAAACATCTTATCGTTTTTGTCGATCTCGGTACAACGGCCTCCTTCTATTTTGCCATGCTGCTGCTTGCAAGGGTTTGCCATTCGGATATGTTTAATGTCCATCGGCCGCCGAATTACTGTTACCAGCATATTATATATGGGTCTTTTCGTGTGAGGAACGTTCCCTCCCACCCTCTCAATTTGCTTTCCCTCATTACCCGGTCATGGCCCAACCAATTCTGCACAGCTCCAAACGACATTATGTGAACGCAACTTATATTTTGCCAGCAGATACCGATGAACTTCAAAGGTACGAGCGACTCTAGAACTGCCGAAAGCATCGATACTCAAAGTAGGGAAGGTTAAACCGTCAACACACGAATATAACGGAGGCCTATGGCTCTTTAATACTCGCGGAATATACCCCAGCTTCAGGCGACCGGATATTAGACAGTGGGACTGCCACAGGTAAGCACCAACTGGTTGTCTTCTAATCATTCAGGTAATCATACCTCTTTCTTTCTAGGTGCCTGGCTTGTGGCAGTAGCGAACAATGCTCCTCCAGATACCGAACTCATTGGCATTGATATATCTGACCGGCTCTTCCCAATAGGAGAGGTCGGGGAACGAATCAAATGCTATAAAAAATCGATTACTTTGCAGCCTTCCACAGACTGGACTGGGACATTCTCTTTTATCCATCAACGCCTCCTCTTTGGAGGACTCAGACAGGACGAATGGCCTA
Source organism: Flagelloscypha sp. PMI_526 (assembly GCA_021399455.1). Classification (NCBI taxonomy): domain Eukaryota; kingdom Fungi; phylum Basidiomycota; class Agaricomycetes; order Agaricales; family Niaceae; genus Flagelloscypha; species Flagelloscypha sp. PMI_526. The sequence continues at coordinate 51,063 of JAJTUO010000166.1, forward strand.
GAGCTATCTCGAATATGTATAGGATGTTGAAACCGGGTGGATATGTGCAGTTAGGGGAGATAGGAGTGTACGTTTTCTTTGTTCCTCTGTTCTGGAGCGCTTTCATACTTACACCGGTTTTTTTCTTCTGCGTAGTATGCAAGGAAGTCCCGCCTTGAAACGTTTCCAGGCCATTTTCGATGGCCTCGCAACATCACGAAATTTAATGCAGGTCTCGCTACTCAATATACCTGAAATGCTGGGTCGTGAAGGGTTCAAGGAGATTATAGAGTTTCCAAAATTCTTTCCAATCGGAAGCTGGGCTGGCCCTCTAGGGAAGCTCGATTTGGATATCTGGTTAGTTTCTCGGCTTTTGAAGACTGACGGCCACCGTGAATGATGAACGCTAATTCTACTGAACAGGTTGTGTACTGCAAGAAGTGTCAAGATACCAGTGTTGGATGCAGGAGGATTTGGCGTTGTCAGCTCGGAGGCAGACTTTGATGAGTTACTGAAGGATATTGAAAGGGAGAGTGAGACCACAAAAGGTTGCGGGCTTGATTTTTCTTATTACGTTGCTCGGAAATGAAATGCAAGTGATTTGATAACACTACGCCACGTTGAGACTTCTTGCTTGGGAATCGAATCGGCGGCTTGAATTCGCTTTAAAGTCTTTCATACTAACATTTTGGATTTTCGGGAGTAGAGTCTACGATTTTAAAAGCTAAATAAGATTGGACCATGGAGCTTTCTAACACCCCCGCGACATGAAGACCGGGAAAGGTGGACTTACCGACCTTCTATCCGTCCGGATTCATGCACAGGCGGCCGTCCGACAAAATATACCTGCTAAACTGGGGGTGGCCCCACATAAGCTTTTGCCTCGTTTTCAGACCGGAGATGTGATGTTTATGCTTTGCTATCTGCGGCGAATGGAAGGCTAGCCGCACTTGAAGCGTCAAGAGATACGAACATCTCGCTGCAAGAACAACCGTGACATTTCGCGAACAATACTAGATAAAGATCTGTCGTAGAACGGGCGTATAGGGACTAGTGGGACAACTGACCTTGTTGGTACACTATCAACTTGAACGTGGGCCCGGCATTCGGTAATTGAAAGGTCCATTGACCGACCAAGAATTGACCATTGATGCAAAGGAAGAAGTTCCAGCTGCTCAGGTTTTTCTGGTCCGGATGTATTGTTTTGGCCAAGGTTTACCAAGCTGAACAAAGTTCGGTCAAGTTAGGTTAGTGAATAAGGAATT
>JAJTUO010000167.1:0-51869 GCA_021399455.1 Flagelloscypha sp. PMI_526
CTTGACGCAGCCGGAGTTATTCATTTGCCTTTCCTGGCAGGCACTGGGTGCACCCAGACGAGCCGGACTACTCGGCGAGGCGGTGCGTGGGATCGTGTGACTTGAGAGGCGGATTTGCGGCAACGGGCGCAGCTGCGCAAATTCTTACGAATGAGTCCTCAGACAATCGGAAACTACGTAGGAGTAGGAAAGCATACGAGCTGTACATGTCATAGGAGCATTAGAACAACGGCGCGGACTCAGTGCAGGTAAAAATCCTGACATGTACATTGAGCAGTCTGACTTGACTCAAATGCTTGACTAATTGTCTGACAAAGAATGGAACAACAAGAAAAAAAATGACCCGAGAATGTAGGTAAAACGGATAGTATGAACGGAACATAACTCCAAGAACGCTTCTAGTTGAGCCCGAAGAATGGAGGCAAAGGGCAAAACGGTTTAATGGTTCAAGGTCCGGAGGCGGGTGGGTCACTGCCTCTCCTGTCCTCCCCGATGTCGCATAGGCTAGCCCAGTCAGGCCCGGAGGTCAGCGCGTCATCGTCAAGCTCCAGTGAGCTCAGCACTAGTGACTATGAGTCAGATCTTGTTGATGAGGAGCAGAATGCCACGTCCTTTACTCGTTCCGCCAAATCAAAGCAACCAGCCGAAAGCTCTCGATATATTGTGCCCACGTCTTTCGATGCGTACCTCACACAGAACTCAACTAAGCAACAAACTTCCGATAGTATTTTCACAGACCTCATTGCCCCTCTCTCTGCCGAGGAATATTCTGAGGTATCCAAGAACGGATTTTCTGGGGTCACAATGAAATCTAGACTACTCTCCGATATAGTCTCCAAGGAAGCTCTGTTCAACCGCATCATGTTAGAGCTCATTAGTGGCTTTAATGTGATTGGCTTTGGTTTTGGTTCCAAGCGTAATCTCTTGAACGAGTTAGCGAGCTCGCGTTGCGCCAAGGCTGGTCACGTTGTTCTTGTGAATGGCTTCAAACCGGATTTTACTTTGAAAGACATTTTCGCATCTATACACGATCACATTCCTGGTTTCTCCGAGTCTCCGGATCTTGGCGCGTCTTTGGAGAGTCAAACACGCCGTGTCTATGACTTTTTTGCCAGCCCCGACCAGAAGCGGCGTCTCTTCCTCGTCATCCACAATCTCGACTCACACCCATTCCGATCTGCCAAGGCAAAGTCGTCACTCTCTTCTTTAGCCCTGAATCCGAGAATTCATATTGTCGCTTCTGTTGACCACATCCATTCGCCACTCCTCTGGTCAGTATCAGAGGCATCCACCAGACAGGATGAGCGAGATCCAAGTCATGGCAAGTCTGCTCGTGGATTTGCATGGCTCTGGCATGATATGACGACTCTTGAGTCGTACGACTTTGAGCTCTCCTTTGTCAATCGGACGGCTCTTGACGCTGCGCACGGTGGCGGACCGCGGAAGAAATCTGAAGTTGTAGCAGCCGCAGGCGGTGCCACTGGTGCCGCTGTCCTTTCGGAGTCGGCTGTCTCGCATATACTCGCTTCTGTCACCCAAAAAGCAAAGAGACTATTCGTTATGATCGGGACAACTCAAATGGCTAATATTGACGATGCCCCAGAGGCTGCACTTGAGCCTCACGCCTTCGCTCTGGGGTATGATAAAGTCTTTAATGATGCCCGGAGCGACTTTATCGCGACCAATGAGACTGCGCTTAGGTCTCTTCTTGGCGAGTTTAAGGACCATGGTCTTATTCTCACCGCACCAGCTGCTTCAGGAGGGAGTGAGATTTTATGGATCGCGATGCGGAAGGAGAGGCTAAAAGCAGTGCTTGACACACTTACATCTAGTTCATAGTTTCATTTTTTCACCTTTGGCTACTCTAGAGATTGTTATGTTCGCTTTATTCAGATTCACGCGAAGTAGAGCCACCTCCGCAAGTGGGGATTCGAATTCAGATTCACGTGGAGGAACGAGGACACTGCTGACTAACAGACGCGGCTTACTTTGTCACCAGTAGTCATGGCCTTGTCAAGTCATTAAGACGCCGCTCCTATGCTTCTTCATGCCTGCCAATGCTCGTTAAATTGTCTCGTGATATTATTCTTGTTGACCAAGCACTATGCTTTCAAAGACGGCCTTGTACGTCCAGCTTCGAATTGCGCTTTCAATTTTCGAACGGATATATCGAACCAACTGACGATTGAGGAACAAACAGGTCCAACTTGCGCCATTCAACGGCAGCCGTGTTCGCATTCGCTTGGCACTCCACTGCTAGGTTTCTATATGCAGTGGCTCTCGTATTGAATTTGTACATCTCATGACTGGACCTTCGTGGGTTCGTGATCTTGTGCTCCTTCAACTCTATCTCGGCCCGGACCAGATTTCAAAACTCTACCGTGCAACTCAATTGTCCAATGTAATGTAGCAAGGTTTGCTCTTTTCAAATGATTCTTTCCAACTCGATTGCTTTCGCAAATTGTATTCAATGCGTCGAGCAACAATCCGAGCTTCAGGCTAATATTCTTGCTCGAATTTGTACTTAAGGCTAGATTTTTTTCTGAGTCTTTGGTCAGAACAGCACCTTGTAAACGTCTGATTATGCGTTCTACTTTCTTTGCGCTGTGGCTCTCCGCCATCCTGGTCGCTGCGTCCCCTATCGTGGACCAAGGCATGTCTTCCAGGCTACACGTTAGTGCCGGGGCAATTGATATATCTTCCAGACTTTGCAAAACGTGCATGCCCTGCTACTCCTTCGACGGCCAATTATAACAACGCTAATCTCCCTGACCCTTTCACATTCGCCGATGGGACAGCTGTAAAAACCGTCGCTGACTGGACCTGTCGGGCCGCAGAGATCAAGCAGCTCATTCAAGCTGATGAAATTGGAACTTTTCCCCCCGCCCCCTCCTCTGTTACTGCCACATACTCCGGAGGAAACTTAGCCATTACGGTTACCGATGGTGGAAAGTCAATCTCGTTCACACCCACCATCTCGCTTCCATCCAGCGGTACTGCGCCTTATCCTGCTATCATTGCATATGGCGGTTTGTCATCTCTCTTCGTACATATGTGGTAGACTCTTATTTCTCACTACAGGCCTCTCCATTCCCCGTCCCAATGGCGTCGCCATCATTACCTTCAACAATGATGATATTGCAGCTCAGGTCAACACAGGTAGCCGTGGTCAAGGAAAATTCTATAATCTTTATGGTAAGATTTTTCCCTTGTCTCTCCATGATGCTGACGCTCGTGTAAACTCAAACAGGAAGCGGCCACAATGCAGGAGCTATGACCGCATGGGCTTGGGGTGTTTCTCGAATTATTGATGCTCTCGAGAAGACGCCGAGTGCCAACATCAAAACTACACGCATTGGCGTCACTGGCTGTTCCAGAAATGGAAAAGGTATGTTCCCTTTTGCTGTCCATCAAAGGTTGATGCTCAACCTTTTAGGGGCACTATTGGCTGGAGCGCTCGAGCCTCGTGTTGCACTCACTATTCCCCAGGAATCTGGATCTGGAGGAACCGATACTTGGCGCATCTCAGATTACATTAACTCCCATGGTACGAGCACTCAGACTGCTTCTGAGATTGTCGGCGAGAATTGCTGGTTCTCGTCGCTCTTCGATACTTATGCCAAATCCTCGGTCAATAAACTCCCATTCGACCACCATATGCTCATTGGTCTCATCGCTCCACGTGCTATCTTCGCTATTGACCAGGTTGGAATCGACTGGTTGGGACCGTTCTCATCGTACGGTTCCTTAATGGCTGCTCGAAGAATATATCAGGCGTTGAATGCGACAACCGCTCTTGGATTCTCTCAGAGCTCCAGTCACACTCATTGTTCGTTCCCTTCCCAGCAGACTAACGCCCTCAATGCGTACATCAATAAGTATCTGCTCGACCAAAACGTTACCGCTGACGTCACTGAGACTGCTGGAACTTACACTGGACAGTGGCCTGGAACTTGGGCTAGCTGGTCGACTCCTGTACTTACTGCTTAGGTTGCGTTGACACTAGGTACTGTGCACGGAGTTCTAGACTCCTTTATTAGCTCTTCATCTTCATCATGTACGCGCTCTGCTTGCAGCTAGCAAAATGTCTCATTAGACTGAAGCCAAACTAACAAATAAATGAACACATTTTTTCGTAACATAAGATTATACACTCTTCCGAACATTTTGGCATATCTGCATATTAGCTGCCAGTCTAGGGCGTAACAGATTCTTCATCGTTTGATGAGCCTAGCGCCTACTCCTCAGCTTTGCTTGTACTTTCTCTGCTGCTTGTCCAGGTTTTGAATTACATTTAGCCACTCGCAGCTCACGAGTAGTTCATTCGACCTATACTGCTATCTCCGCCTCAACTCTACGTCTTCCGAGCCTGGTTTCTCCAGCCATGCATATCATTTAGAAAAACGTAAGGGGTGATTCTGTACCTGTTCTATACCCACGAACACCAGGGACTCAACTCCAAGCGTCAGCTTTCGGCAGCGCCTCGTGCCAAACTCTGCTGTAGACACATCTTCCTTCCCACACTCATGAGCCAACGAGGATTTGACAGAGGTCGCGGCAGAGGCGGCCCTGATCGTGGACGTGGGCGTGGTGGGGGACGTGGAGGTGGTCCAAGGCAACCTGCAGAGATATTCAAAGCTGGTGCACCCGCACCAGTCCCTACCCACCTCTCCGACGCAGAGCAAAACAGGCTTATCCAATCATTTAAAAGTATGGCATTGACTCCTGTTCGACCAATTAGACCCGGCTTCGGTACTCTTGGACGACCTATCAAGGTTCGAGCGAACTTCTTCACGATAAAATATCCCAAGGGTCCCTTTTACGACTACACTGTTGATTTCAAGCCGGCTACCGGGATTGGGCGAATCAAAGGGCGGCTCCTTGAACTTTTGGAGGATACCCCTCAGTTTAAACCTTTCGTCCATCATATAGCTCATGATCGTACTCAGAGGATTGTTTCTGCCAAGCCATTGCCCCAACCTCTGGTGATTAAGGTTAAGCTGTATGATCCAGGGGCTGAACCAAAGGAAGGGGATCCTGTTTATACGGTTCAAATACACTTTGACAAAGAGCTCGATCTTGGTCGCTTAACGAAGTAAGTAATGTCATATTGTTGAACGGTGTAGGGCTTGTGCTCAAGCGCAAGAAGATACCTGAATGGTGACCCTTCTCTGCGTCAGGACGACATTCAACCAGTCCTTTCGGCAATGAATCTTATCATTCATACATTTCCATCGAAGAACGGTGTTCGCGTTGGTCAGAATAAGTACTTTTATCGCGATCAGAATCCGTCAGTCCTTGGCCAAGGGGTGGAGGCCTGGCGCGGATACTTCACATCCGTTCGTCCAACTTTCAAGAACCTTATGGTTAATGCTAATGTGTGCATGACCGCGTTTGTCATGCCTGGAGGTCTAGACAAGGCCCTTGATCAGTTCCGATCAAGGCAGGGAGGTTTGCCGACTTTGCCTCCGCGATTCGCGAAAAGCATCAAACCATTCATTCGCCATCTCAAAGGCAAGCGACCTTTGAAAGCTATAGGGACACAATCTGCGAGGGAGACGAAATTCGATTGTCAGGAGTTTGGAGGCAGAATTTCAGTTGAGCAATACTTCAAAAAGAGTAAGGTGGCACTCGTATTGTCCTGGCGTCATCTCACTTGCATTTTAGAATACAACATCACCTTGAAGCGTCCTACGGACCTTCCGGTCATCGACATCGGTAGCAAACAACGTAACGTATGGATCCCAGCAGAGCTGTGTGAGATTACAGCTGGTGATCCCTTACGTGGACGGCTCGATGACAAAGAGACTGCTGAAATGATTCGAATCGCTTGCAATCCACCAGCAACAAACGCGAAGTTTATCACAGAACAAGGGTTTCCTAGGCTAGGTTTTTTACCAAAGAGGGAGCCACTCAACGGCTTTGGCGTCGAAATTGGCCCAGAGATGGCCGTTGTTCCTGCAAGAGAACTTCCTCCTCCAAAGGTCTCTTATCTTGGGAACTCTTCAAAAGATGCAAACAACGGGAGCTGGAATACTAGTGAATTTTCTTGCTGTTTTCTCAGGCAAAATAATGTCTCTGACTTAAACACTCAGCTCAGGACAAGTTTATCCAGGCGGCACCGAAAGTTGGCGGCTGGGGTGTCCTTCTCGTTCGAGATGGACCCATGGACCAGAGTGTAGGAAGGGAAGTCCAAGAATTTGCAACAAAGTTCAAAGCTCGGTGTGAGCAAACCGGAATGCAGCTTGGACCGCCTGCACCTATCTTCACAGACTTCCTGAAGCCGGAAAGCGAAGACATCTCTCGTAGAGATGCTCTTCAGACAATTCACGAGAATATTAAAGCGCAGATTGCGAGGTACAACGGTCTCAAACCCGCGTTTCTTTTGGTCATGCTTACGAAGGTCGATAAATGGATATATCCTGGGATCAAGCGAATCTGCGATGTCCTTGAGGGAATTCCATCAATAACAATGCTGCTCAACAAGCTTAGAGGGAAGAACGAGAACCAATTAGACCAATACTTGGCAAATGTCAGTCTGAAGCTAAATATCAAGCTTGGTGGCCGAAACCATGTGGTGAGTCCATCTCCCATTTGCTTCTCTAATTTATTGTCTCAAGTATTTGAAGATCGGTGGGCAGTCTATGGCTTGGCTTATGAAGAAATCCACCATGCTCGTGGGAATAGATGTTACCCACCCTTCCCCAGGTTCAAGAGTCGGAACGCCATCAATTGCAGCCGTTGTCGCTAGTGTAGACCAACACATGATCCAGTTCCCTGCAAGTCTGCGGATTCAAAAACCAGACGACAATCGAGAGTCGAGAGAGGTGTGTTTTTATTAGCAACTGGAAGCAGATGTCCGTCTATTAAGCACTGGAATTTACAGATGGTTACTGATCTACAGGCGATGATAACGGAGCGCCTAGTCCTTTTCCGACAGAGGACGAAGAGGCTCCCAGAGCGAGTTATGGTTTTCAGGTATGTCGAGAAATTGTTGGTTTTTGAGAAAATTGGTATCAAATCTGGATTAGAGATGGGGTTTCTGAAGGACAATATGACATCGTGATAGGCGAGGAGCTTCAAAAAATCAAGGAGGCACTCAAGAGGGTCGATCCCAGCGGAAAGTACAAGCCCACTTTGTCTATCGTCATTTGCGGGAAGCGGCATCACGGTATGTTCTCTTCGAATTTCTTTGCACAGCGCACGGTGGTTTCAAGCCCGTTTATAGCTCGATTTTACCCAACCGATAGCCCTAACGCGACTCAGAATGGGAACACAAAGCCAGGCACTGTGGTCGATAAAGGGGTAACATCTGGTTCGCCATATACGGTTGTCATCAAAGAATTCTGTTGAATTTTATTTAAGTGTTTGATTTCGACTTCTACCTCCAAGCACACAACGGTCTTCAAGGACAAGTCCGCCCCACACATTATACTGGTACGTCGAGATACAGATAAAGAATCTTCTAGTCAGCCCTAACTTTCGTGCGTTAGTGGTATATGACGAAAATAACCTCGGAGCAGACGAGCTTCAGCAAGGCGCCCACACCTTTAGCTACACTTACGCTCGTGCGACGAAGGCTGTAAGCTTAATCCCTCCCGCTTATTATGCTGATCTTGCCTGCGAGAGAGGAAGATGCTACCTTAATGACCTCTTTGCGGCTGATGAAAGGAGCTCGGTAGGCGGAAGGAGGAGCAGAGATGATGAGAAGGATGCGACTTTCCGTGAAGCTGAGAGAATGTGGGGTGCTGGGGTAAGTCTTTCGATTACTCCCAGTTTCAGCTTTGTTAATCCAATTTACCTAGCTTCACGGGTCAGTCAAGGACACTATGTTTTACATCTGACCTTTCGTTGCTCCCCAGCACCAAGGTTCCTCCCTGTATATACATCATGAGCTATTCAAAGAATGAATGTAATTTTTTTGTGGAGTTTTGCTTTGTAATGCTTTTTGTGCTTGTGGATCTTATCACCTCATCTTTCGAGAGCTCTTTTAAAGCTTTTCGGATTTTCCAGTACCGTGTGACTCGTGACCGTGTATACCTTTCTCTTCCGCCACCATGTCTAAACACCATCCCGGTGCGCTTACTCAATTATCATTACCTACTGAATCTCATTTCCTCATAGATTTAATCATGTGCCGAAGACAAGCTGGTATTGGTGAGTCAAGTGTCCCCATTCTTGACTTATAAATGAGGTAGCTGACCAAACATTCCTTAGCCATTGGCCGTCTTTGCGAGAAATGCGACGGAAAATGGTATGCTGTTATATTAATTCTTCCTGGCTTTTGATTTCTCATACGTTGATGTAGTCCAGTCTGTGATTCTTATGTGCGACCAGAAACTCTGGTTCGGATTTGTGATGAATGCAACTTCGGTACTTACGGAGGTCGTTGTATCATTTGTGGTTCGCCTGGTGTGTAACAATTGTTTATTTCTGTTCCATTTCCACATTAATTGAATTTTTAAGGTATTTCCGATGCCTATTACTGTGCAGAATGTACGCGCCTGGAGAAGGATCGAGACGGGTGCCCAAAGATTGTGAACTTGGGAGCGAGCAGAACAGATCTATTCTATGAGAGACGACGAATGGGTGTGTTCAGTCCTTTTCTTTTGAAAGCACGTTCAACTAATTGCGCCGGGTGCAGGCTTCAAAAAGGGTTAGAATGGTACTCCTTGAAGTTGATGGACTCCGAATTATGTACAGCAAGTAATTACAACAATGGTCACACAAACGACTACTATAAACTTTTCCTGTATACCTGTTGTGAGAGAATGGGTGGGCTATCTATTGGGTCCTCCATGTTGATGAATTGGCTGTCGAGTGGTTTAAGTCAAACTACCAAATTGGACAGTGGGGTGAGACGTACTTGATCGCCTGCAAATTCACATGGGCTTTAAACACGAGGAAAGCATGAGTCTCGTCGTGAGTGTCGTTTTCCTCGCAACTGTCGCAGAGGTCCATTGGGCAATACCCACAACGGAACCAACATCCTCGAATGGGTTCCATGCAGCGGTCACAAACAGCATGCTGGTGATACAGCTCTTTGAGGTAATCTATTCACGGGTTATTAATACATAACTTAGCCGCTTAATAGAGGAATAAATAAAAGCTTACCCTTAGGATCATGACCAATACCACCTTGGCCTTCATAGGGACCAGCTGGAAGTTCGTACCTGATGATCAGCAAAACGTTAGAGCAAGAACTGCGGGAAACAAGACAATCTACACTAACACGATGGGAAGAAGGGACCTGTCTGATGCAAGCTCAAAGTCAACTGGCCGTCGGAACTTGAGGAAGACATGGAAGGGGTCATGAATCTGGTGAGAACGTCCTTCGCAATCCGAGCACTGATTAAATCGAATGTCAGATAGTGTAAATAAGTTAAAGTTGCCCAGCACAGGATCGTGCTTACCAAGTTGTAAGACCTATGGCGGGATGGACAATTCGCACACTGGTACCGAGTGCCTGAGATTAACTATAATGCATACAGCTGATTGGACGGGGTATGTACTTCAGAAACACGATCATTACCTTGCGACAATGACTACAAGATATCCCGTGGTCATTGATGGGTTCAGAGGACACGGACGAAGCACCAGAACCAGCTGTGATGGTTCGGGTATATGTAGACGGCGGGGAGTTTCGTTGGCTTGAACCACTTCCAAAGGCAATACTAGGTGCATCGCGTCCTTGCCATAGGTTGACTGCACGTCGACTAGCTGTTTGTACTTCATTTGATTCAAGGGGATATGGGATCTTTTGATGTGAAAGAGTAAAATGAGATCCATACTTGGAGATAAATGAAGTGTTTAGAAAATACCTTAATGAGAATGTGTGCAGAAGTATGGCCGCCTTCATCGGAGTGAAGGTTTCCAGGCAATCCTGCAGATTCACAATTGGAGCAAATATCCACAGAGGGACATATTGCACAGTGGAAACGAGCACCTACTATGTCAAGCATACAACTGCCGAAGGCTCAACAGTGCGTCAAAGAGGTTGTCAAGATAGAAGACGTACTGTGCACACTTGACTCCGGGGTGTACGAGGTCTAAAGCAAGAACAAAGTTAGACCTGTTATCTGGAATTGATAGAAAGAACGAGAAACTTACTTGGTTCTTCGTTGAGGTCTTCGGTTGACATATTTCCCTGCGAGAGAGAGTCTTGGTCGCTGCTTGAACGCTCGACATTGTCTGGTACTGAGAGGAAAGGATGTAAGGGGTGAAGGTCATGGACATGACTGGAAAAAAAAGAATGAGCTGACAAAATCTCTCTAAATGTACAGCGTCAAGATCTCACCCATAACATGCCCGACAAAGGGCAAAGTGGTCACAAATAGCGCACTTGTAACGTTTTACAGATGTTACAGCATCACAAGTTGAACATGTAGAAACTTCAGACTCGGCAGCCTCTGCAAGGTAAAACGAGAATCAGCATCAAGGACTAAAATGAAAGCGACTAGAGAGCCACATACTAACGTCCTCCCAACCCAAATGTCCCCACATCTGTTCTCTATAAGCATGCCGTCGTTGACCTTTATGGGTCGGCGCTGATCGTAGCCAGTTAGATGTGGAAACAGGAGATGAAGGACTTGAGGCTGGTGACACAATAGAGTCAAGACTCGCATCGACTGCATGGGTAACACCGACCGTCCCAAGACAGTTAGGACAGAGTCTGTATCCTTGACGCTGCGCGCGATCGCGGCCATAGACGTCGAGGTGCGTAGGTGAACCTAAGGCAAAATGGGATCCTAACGTGGACATTCCATCACCTTCAAAGAGCGTCGCAGAACCAGAGCTTGATGCTACAGAGGGGGCCTGGTTTGAATTTGGAGATGAGGGAGGATAGGAGTGGAGGTTGTAGCGGGAAGGTATTAGTCTGTCCTTGCCTTTGAACGAAGGTTTTTCGTCACAGTGAGCGCAGAGATAACGCATAAAGTCGAGGATAATACCGCACTGCGAGCATTCAGTTAATTCACCTGGTGTCGGTGCAGGGGCTGGTGTAACTTCGAGATACTCTCGCGGAATTTCTGTGTCTTTGGGTTGAGACTGGGAAGTTGGTGAGGGTGATGAAGTTCGAAGAGGAGGCTTTATATTGTTTTCCATACGGTTTTGTCCGTTTTGCTGGTTGATCCATGACAAATTAATGGATGTTGGTCGATATTGGTAAAACTCTTCTTCGGCCGACTGAGATGATCCCTGACGCGAGTCTTGGTAGCTGTAGTAATAGCGGCCTCGAGGGTCCTTCTCCAGGGCCAAATCTCCTTCCATGCGTTCGATGCCTTCCTCCAAGCTGATCGAACTCTGGTCTGATGGGGGACTAGGGCCCATTTTGGCTTCAATTGCCCTTTTCTCTTGCTCACGGAGCCAAGCCATACCCCTGCTTTGCATTGGGTCTTCGTCATCTGTGTATATGCTGGACATAGTATCCTCAGGTGGTCGATGAGGCGGGGGTTCTCCACCATCAAGCGACAAGTCGTCGACGTCTTTCGTTAAATGTTGAGGGGAGGACAATTGGCCTTGCTTCCAGTTGCCATTGAGAGTTAAGCTAGAAGCTTTACCATTGGAAGATAGATTTCCTCGGGAGGAGGCTTGTGGAGATGAATAGTGGAGGGGTGGAGTGGGAAGAAGGCGCGCTCGAGGCGACTTCGAGAATCGGGACCCAGTGTCTTTAGAACTTATAGTAATTTCATCATCGTCAAATTCACGCTCAGAAGGGTCCCCGAATTCCAGAGAAATGCCATCGTCTTCTTTGGCTGGATGGGCATAGTCCTCCATACTAATGAGAGAACCAGTGTCCGAGAGCCGGCCATCGTAATCCACAGAGACCTGAACCCGTAGAGTAATCCTTTTAGGGCCCAAACTGCCTAAACTATGGCCAGAGATGATCGAGGAACGAGAAGATACTGCCGGTTCATCGTCGCCAGCCTGGAAGTAGATGAGAGCCTCGTCTAGTTCCCTATCTGAAGCTATCTCGCAAACCTCCCCGTCATCGTCCTTATAGGTGATGGAGAAGGGAGAGCCATAGAGAGAGAAGCATTGCTCAATCTACGCGTAGTGAGATGTGGTATGTATTGAAGCTTAAAGTGCAGCATTACCTTAGCATGAAGAAGCTTCCACGAGCAATTGCCGGCATTTCGGAAGGATATCTTCTTGTTTGAGCTGTCGAACGCACACCGAACTGTGAGCGCACGGTCTGTGAGAGACATAGGTCTGTCGGATGCTGGTGGGATGGAAGAAGTGAGCGCCACAGCCTCTGCACCGATCCTTGATTCGTACAATGATGGGCTCGCCTTCGCGAGTACTTGAGAGTGTAAACCAGCAAATTCATCCTGTTGCGTCTGGTCGCCTTCCTTTGAGAGAACTTCTTCTACTTTTACTGCTGGCACATCTTGTGTGTTGGTTGAGAGCAGGGTGAGAAATCTTTCAAAATCTTGCGCCGCAGCAGCTGCAATCGAGCTGCGCTTGCTCGGTGACCCCCCATTGGCCGGGTTCCTGGCTTAACGTTAACTCCGACCCCCGGACGTGCATTGCTAGGTGCGTACGAGGTTTACTTCGGGATTTATCAACACTGAAATTTGAAAGGAAAAGTTTCACAACTTGTCTCAGCACTTTTCACAATGGCCTCTGAATCCTCCCTACGACCTCTCGGTATGTTCTCCCCCTTGTTCCCCCATTTTCCCTATCCCCATCTTCTTTGTCAGGGTATCTTGAACGATGGCATTTAAGCCGTAGTTGCTCCGATTTCGACACATGCGTAGTCCTGTCGGCAAAATATTCGAATAACGGTGCTCCACTAACTTATGCAGCGTTGCTAGACGCGATGCGACGCGTCGTCTATGTTCACCCAGCAATGAGAGCCACTATCTTGGATCCACACGGGAGCTCTCCTACTTTTGCGTTGATTCCAGAGCCTTCGCTTGTTCAAGACTTGTCGACTTTCGTGGTCGAATCATCTCTAACCCCAAACGAAATATTTTTCCAGAAAGAATTACAGACCCAAATCGAGCTCGAGGAAGCCTATCCCCTTTGGAGGATTAAGTTGCTTACAGATGGAACCGTTTGCTTCAGCTGGAACCATTCCGTGGGTGATGGGCTAAGCGGAGTCGCCTTCCATGCTACGCTTATTCAAGCATTGCAGGACCTTTCTAGCGACCCTCCTAAGCCCCTCCCACCTCAGCGTCCTTTTCATGATGCGATAGACACCCTGGTGGATGTCCGTCCTGGATTCTTCCTTATTTTCAAGAATATTCTTCAACTGTTCCTCCCTCCATCATGGTTTAATCGTGGGGCTTATACTGGAAGTTTAATCCCAGCTACGACTGGCGTGACGCCTCGCGTTCGCATCCTGAAGTTCCCTACGGACATATCCAAACAGCTTTTGTCATTGTCCAAGAAACATCACGTCTCACTAACCGCGTTTCTACTCGAGGTCGCGACCTCTGCTTTAGCAACACATCTCCAAGGACGTACTGCAGTACGCATTCTTCCGACGTCTGTGGCAGTATCACATAGACCACGGACAAAAGTCCCTGCAACTGATTTTTGTGACCATATCAGCGGCTTGCACTTTGCGCGTTCACTCGACCCTCTCTTTTCCTGGAAGGAAGCTCAAAAGGTTAATAAGACCTTGAAAGCAAACCCATTTCGAGATGGAGAAGTCATTGGTCTGCTGAAGTATCTGTTTGGTAAGTACGATGCTTACTGGAAGGGCCGTTTGGGGAAGAAGAGAGGAGCATCTATTGGACTTTCGAACCTCGGTGTCGTTCGGGACGTAGTAGAAGATGGATCATCATCATGGACGGTGGATGATTTTATGTTCGTCCAGAACGACATTTTGGGTGGACCGCCGTTTGAATTTGGAGTGGTCACTTCACCTTCCGGAAGCTTGACGGTTCTGGTAAGGTGGGGAACGGAGGTTGTGGAAGACGAAATGGCACAAGCCGTATGTGAAACTTTTAAAATTAGACTAGAGGAACTAGCAAACAAGGCATAAAACTAGAAATACTACATACGTATATTCGACTGCGAGCATTAGTCCGGAATTGGGTGGGTCAAAATCACGAGCTTCGACGGCGGTTTCTTCTGGACTTGTCACTCTCCACATTCCGTTTCGCCCTCCGAAAGCAATCATATGGCCCGATGCTGACTCGCTCTATACGTTCCTCCATCTCTTTGCATCTATCCTCCGCCAAGGCTCGCTCCCTAATGCCTCTCTCAACTCTTTCCAATGCCAGTCGTCCGGCAAACTGGAAAAACGTTGCGCCGAGTCCTCTCACTCCTGGCCTAACATTCTCTGCGCAAGACAAGCTTCCCAGGCTGCCTGTTCCGGATCTACAGCCCACACTTGATCAGCTAAAAGAAACTCTACGCCCAATTGCGCATACCCAGACAGAATTGGACGCAGTTTTTGAGAAGATCGACGAGTTTGGCGTCAACGACGGCCCAGGGCTGCAAGAGAAATTAAAACAACGTGCTTCTAAGACGGACCATTGGTTGGAAGCTTGGTGGGATGATTTGGGATACATGGGATATCGGGACTCGGTTCGTAAGATTCAACGTGGATCCGTTAGCCATTTGCTGAACGCGAGGCTGTATAGGTTGTCATCAATGTTTCTTATTACTGTGAGAGCTATCTACTATAATTTCGATACGAGATAATAACTGAACATTTGGCGTAGATGGCTTTGAAGCTCAGCCGTCTCACCTTGGCCAAGACGCGGCATCCAGGGCTGCATCAATTGCCCGTGGTGCATTGCTTTTCCGTCAACAACTCAAACAAGGGAAGGTAAAGCCAGATGGTACGAAGGAAGGTCCCTTCTGTATGGACACCTACAGGCTTGTATCTCCTACTTTCGATGCTAATTGCACCTCATATTTTGGTTAGATGGATGTTCGACTGTTGTCGTATACCTGGGTTAGAAGGCCTGGATTGGGTTGTTAGCCATTCTAAAGAAACTGATGACGGAGCTTCTGGACATATCATCTTTATCCGAAAAAATCGCCTTTGGAAGGTAGACGCGAGTAAAGATGGAAGACTTTTGAGCACATCAGAATTAGTGAAGTAAGCTACTTTCTTCCTTTCTCCTTTTCTCTGGTGCTAAGGCTATGATTAGTCAAATTCAACATATTTATGACAATACACAAGGAGAATACCCGGGTGTAGGTGTTTTAGCCTCCAACAATCGCGACGTTTGGGCCAAGGTAATACCAATGTTGCTTGCTTTTCTTGCGCTCACAAGTAGTTCAGGACTACACCAAGCTCCTTACTTCATCCAAGAACACATCTATTTTGGACGAAATCAATTCCAGTGCATTCATTATCAGTCTTGAAGAAAGTCCTAGCGATTCGAAGTTCGCTCATTCTGGTTCTTCTTCCCCAACCGCCTTTAGTCGTGCTCTTTGGCATGGAGACATTTCCGCGGATGGCAAGGCTACTGGTCTTCGAAACCGTTGGGTTGATAAACCCATTCAATTCCTGGTTTATGATAACGGTGCAGCGGGCCTCATGGGTGAACATTCAGTCATGGATGGTTGGTCTACTCGTCGCTTTGCATAAATTTCTGCTTTCTTGATATCGTTTCCTTAGGGACTCCTCCTCAGCGACTATGCGACGATATTCTTGCCGGACTTCGGAGCCCATACTTTGACCATGGGGAGCATAATGAGCAAGTCCTTCCCAAGCCCGCTCCGCTTGACTGGGAGATTGTCCCTGGCCTCGAAGATGCTATCGAGAAGCAGATAAAGCCGCCGTAGAACTTATCGACGGCCATGCGTTGAACTTTTTAAGAACAGACTATGGGAAAGCCACAATCAAGAAGTTAGGTGTCTCGCCTGATTCATGGGCCCAAATGATTGTGCAGCTTGCGCACTGGAGGCTACTTGCTGAGACTGGGGATAAACCAGTACGGTGCAACATATGAGGCTGCGACGACTAGGAAATTTTTGAAGGGGAGGACAGAAGCTATCAGAGTTGTCAGCACTGATGAGTGACACTTGGGTGAAGAGCATGGATGATCCGTCCGTGGGGAGGGCTCAGAGACTTGATCTATTCCAGAAGGCGAGCAAGGTCCACATTGGACGAGCTAAAGAAGCTGGAAACGGCAAAGGCATTGATAGACACCTTCTAGGTAAATGTCATGATAACGTTCATTTGCTCATGGTGCACTCATCGTATCTCGCGCAGGTCTGAAGCTCCTTGTCGACCCCAAAGGACCAATGCCCGCCTTGTTTAGCGATCCGGTGTACAAGCGGTCCAGCTATTGGTGCTTGAGTACCTCTGCAATTAATTCCAACTACTTTGAGACTTATGGATGGGGTGAAGTAAGTGTTTTAGCTCTCTCTAAGTTTAGAATCGCAAATTTTGTTGACAAAGTGCCCTTCTAGGTCGTACCCGACGGTTTTGGAGTGCCTTATGCAACTGCCAAGGATGACTACATCCAGTATACTATTACCTCGAGACGAGAAATGCCCAACGCCAAGTTCATCCAGGAGATCAGTCAAGCGTCTCGAGATATGTACGACCTGGTGGCAGGAACTTCGAAATTGTAGCTACTATTATAGTTTGGTACCTTTGTTGACGACATAGAAACGCATAATAGCACGACCAGATGGACACAGGGAGAGAAGTCATGACGCCCTCGAGTGATGTCTGAGTGATCCGCATGGAGGGACCCAGTGAGGCAGCACAGCCCACTCTGTTCACCCATCTTGCTTCTCGGCATTTTGCACACTTTCGCTCCTTTTTCTTGACGTTCACCTTCACGCTCACTTTTTGCTCTGGTTGACTGGGTCAGCATCATCCTTTACGATGTCCAGTGCCGGCTCCCCTGCTTCGGTTGGTGGTTACCATGTGGTCCCCCTCCAATCCCACTCGTCTCACTACCATAAATTCTTAGTATCTATTATGGTCTCTGCTGTCCATTATGGTGCGCCCCCTTTCGACCATGCTTTCGAGAACTCTCAATTCAAATGGCTTCCTTCTTTGTAGTTTCAGGTGTTCATGTTAATCCACCTATGGAAGTAAGGACTCGATCAAAAAGCAAACCCCGACCACTTCTAACCTGGCTTCGTTCGACTAGCTACGATCGATTCCAATGTATAAAATGGAATTCTGGCCGTCAGCCTGGAGCATTCAAGAGAGTTATGACGTTCGTCACCCTTCCGTTTCCCCGCATCGCAACGACACTCAAACTCTTTCAACTAGATATTCCTACCTCGCCACCGTGCCACTACTAGTAGTGTTCAGCATAGCACTGACAACTCTCAAATATCAAGAAGGTTAGAAATGCCCTCTTCTTCCATACGTCTACTAAACCCCAGTCTTTCTTTTCAAGGTTATTTAGTTGTTATTGACCCTCTCGACAATTTCTCCCAATCTGGTTCGGAACACGATTCTTCTTAGTTTAATAGACCTCTTGAATAACGTTATTCTCTCTCTTCTAGTTTACCCAAAACCCGTCAAAATGTGGGCAGACCATCGTCGAGACTGGCTTCTTCCAATCTACTTTGTCCTCGCCGTGGCTTGGTCTCTGGAAATGTAAGCAGTTGCGTATTACTTTGTCTTCCATTCTCATATAGAACGTTTTTAGTGTCACGCACCTTGAAGGTACAGCAAGCTTCCTGTAATCCCCTTCACCTCCACTTAAGCTTTGGCTCTAGAACTCACCTTCTGGCTATACCTGATGCACCAAGGGCCACGTAAACGCGATTGGTTCCATAGTTGGGAATTTCGGGCTTGGTACATCGGTGCGTCCATCCTAGCCGACCCCCCGATGCTCTCTTTTTTGACCTCTCTATACCCCAAGGTTGCATGACAGCGTTTCTCAGTCTGTTTGCTACAACGGTCATAGCTCGCCATGACCTAGAAACGGTTCACCTTGTTTCTCTCGTTAGTCTCCAACTCAATTCTGACGTATTTTAGTGTGCTGCTTGGATATTTGTTGTTGGGGCGTCTGTCGGAACAGGAATTACGATTCTCTTCCTCTATCCGTTGGCCCGCTTCCCTCGCTTCATCCAAAGCATCAAGGACGAAGGAGCAACACCAGATGTAGTTGTCCGACTTACGACTTTCTATCAATTAAACGTAAGTCAGAGACGTCCTCTCACTCATCGTCATGATCTGATTACCTGATTATAGCTCGCAAGAGTCGCATTCCGCTTCCTCTTCACTGTTCCTTTGCTTATCATCGGTCTCGACGGAATTCAGAGTCCTCCCCATCTTCTTCGAAAACCGTACGATTTTTAGCTCATTCCTTAAATGAAATCATGTGACTGAAGGTTCTCCAGGTTTATTCCGGACTTCTTGTTTCAAATGGGAGGTATTGGGTGTTTTATTTCCTCTGCAATTACTTTGCTGGTGTGCATCCTGGTGTTATTCTTGACATCAAAACCTAACTCTTTCAAAGGTATTCTTTCCCCGGTCTGTCACAAGAGAGCAAGGCTACAAAGTCAAAGTCTCTACTCCTCATCCATCCCTGGAAAAGGTTCCTGTGCAGCAACGCCCCCCTACAATGATTTTAAACGAAGAAATTCCATATCATAGTAGGCCAGGATCCTCCAAAGGAGCATTTTCACCTACTCCATCTATCCGCATGTCGTCATTCAAATTTCCACCTTCTAACGAACACCTGGGTGCATCTCCACCGCGGTCACAACACTCCTCTGGTCGGTTCTATAAAACTGACGACGGGGAAATCGTGGAGGCCAGCCCTGAGTACTCGCAGGAGGACCAAATGGTCGACGACAATGATTATGTGGAGCCTTCGATAGAATCTCACGAGCTTCATAGGCGGTCTGCTGTACCTGTCGAAGTACCACAACCACTGCAGCTGCATGAACCGCCGCATCCGCCTCAAACGCCCAAACCACAACTGGAAGCGCCAGAACAGTCAACAAGTCGTGCTCACTCCCTACCACCGATGCAACGCGTGTCATACCCCCATTCCCCGCCACCAATACCCCCACCGAGTGCACCCACAACAGCCTTCCTACCTAGCCCGTCGTCGGAGCTTCAGTTGCGGCGAGCAGTAACAAATTCGCCATCACCAAGAAAGGCACGCAGCGCACCGCAAAGCCCTGAGTCTTTACGACGGCGACGTTCACCGAGTTCTCAGAATCTCCACCCCTACTTACAAAACTTTACGTCTCCGATTGACCTTTTGGATAACCGAGATCAAGCATTTCTACCGCACATCACAAAAGGGCTATAGCAGCCTTCCCCTTTTCTCTCTCTTCTCTCTCTCTCTCTCTCCGTGGAATGACTGTATTTTTCTCAACTGCTTCTGGGCCGTCGATATCTCATCCCTTTTTCTATCTTATTCACACTCGCTCAATCTGTTCATGACCTACCTTCCTCTTTCCTAGTTTATGAACTACATCTCACGCATCTACATCTTGCTTACATACGTATCTACTGCTCTTCTCCCCCTTTTTCCCGTCCCCTCTTACCTATAGCGAGCGCTCCAGTTGATTTTTTTTGCGAGCTTGCCGCCAGGTTGTAAGTCTCAAATCCTGTACCATTACCAATCTCGTTTGCTATCGAAATGTTCACGTTTTTGATTAAATGGGATTTTCAAGTGTTCAAGTGACTATGCACAGGCTGCATTGGAAAGCTCATTTCACTGGTTGCCGTTGATTAATTTGAAGTGATTGAGTGTTGTTTTTGTGGTGTTCTAGCGTCGACTACTAATCGCTTTGGGGCTTAACTTAGCAACTGTATCTGTTTGTTTGTTTTTTTGGACGCAGAACTGTTAGAGCATAGCCCTAGGCATTTGAACGCGTCTGACAGGATAGGCATACAAAAGCGGATCTTCATAGGTACCAACAAATTGAGGGTGGACGAAACCCATGGTGATCGTCTCAAGGAATCAACAAAGCAAGTTACCCGCAAAACTCGTGATCACAAAGGTTTTGAAGATAGATGACGGCTGCTTGAACTTTTAGGAATACAGCCTGTGCGTTACGGGCTTGCTTACATTTTCAAACCACGAATGAAAGAAATAATATTGGCATATATCCAGAAAGTCGATGTACCAACACCAAAATTCGCTGAGAGTCTGCCTCCACGCCTCATTGTACAAAGACCCATAAACATTTTTGGACTCCCGGCCCTGAAAAGGTGGGTAATCTGAAGTTATGTGGGGCAGAGCCCGTACACTGGGAAAATGAGTTGGTTTACTTCTTGAGGTCAAGTCCATAAAAAAAGTAATCCAAGTCGATGTGGGATGCTAAGGTGCCTATGCGGGAATTCAAGGTGCAGAAAATAGTAGAGAACTACAAGCGATACAACAAGCAAACGAGACAAAAGCTCATTGATTATGGAATGTAAAATAAGAAGGTGCTGGTCGATAGGGAGGTCATGGAAGTCATAGCATGACATCTTCCAAGCGACAATAATGTCCCTGGCAAAAGGAGGAAAACTAGAATCCATAGTCACGAGAGGATGCGTAGAGAGAGAATAAGAGGCATAGGAGGCCCTGGCCAGCTGGTCGAAAGAGAAACAAATTACCAGTCTAGTAGTCACCTCAGAGAATTCATCATTTTGTATAGGTCATAAGCGATGAGCATCGGCAAGAGAAGTCGATAGACTGTAAACAATGAGCGACAACAGGAAGTGAATACTCGTACTAAAGGCGCCAGCATTGAAATTCCATTCAAGATTCTGAAACAAGTGTTGTCTGCTGAGCACTGGTACCCTCAGCCTCGGTTATGGCACTGTTCTTTGTTTCCCACTTCCTTCTCGCTGGACTCAAATTAAACTGTTTCTTCAAAATTTCTCGTTCCTCTTTTATCATCCCCCAGGCTATTGATTTTTAACACTCGACCCACTCCTACCATCTCACAACTCTTTGCGGCTGTTTACTATCCGAAAATCTCAGAGGAATTCCTATTTCTGGCGGATTGGCTGTGAAATGTTTCTTTAACCCTGAAAATCCCGCGATGAGATCAAACCACGCATCCAACTGGCCGAAAACACCAGTCAGTGATGCTGTTGCAGGGATTGGCGGGCGGCGCATAAACACTCTCTTCCTTTCAACTTTTACGACAGCGACAACGACCCCCTCGTTGAACGCTGATCAATGGCCCGGCGTTCTGGAAACCAGACATACGCGTCCATCGGCGACGAAGACGATGATAGTTATCCGCTAGTTCACAGGGCTTCACGTCCAGGTATATCGTTACCTCCGACACAGTTTGAGGAAGATGTCTAATTGATATTTCTCCTACTACAGCTCGATACGCGGGATGGGGGTCAACATCTTCAGTCGCGCCTCTTCCGCGAAGTCGGAGGTGGCACATTGTTTGCATTTCTCTGCACTTGTTCTTTGCTTTTCTTCATGTAGTCCTCGTTGTAATCATGATTCGCGGTCTCGAGAAGAAGGCTCACATTCCTCTCGGCTACTGGACCACATTCTGGGGTGCAGCCATCCAAATTATTCTTCAGACCTTTGCTATCGTATGCCCCCGTTTTATATTTCCTTTATATTGCCTAAATCTTCCTAGCTATTCCTGGCCGGCGCGCTCTTTGCTTCTCAAAAGATTTTCATGCGACGTATCCTGCTCTCTCGCCAAACGCTGGCATCCTCACATGACCAATCCAAATCGTGGCTCGGTTTGGGGAGCGCATTGATCACTCTCCTACAGCAAGGTTCCACACACTCAGGTATCCGAGCTGTACTTTTCATCACAATATACCTTTCCGCTTCAGCTGTCGTCAAAGTTACAACTTCTGCATTGTTCCAGCTTACTCCCGTTTTTATCTCTGACTTTACTTCCTCGAGTGGAACATCTTTGGCTCCAATGCGGGACTTTTGGAACTCGAAAGAAATCCTATCTCTTCCAAATCGTTTACAAACGGTCTTCATGTCACTCGTGTTAACGCAGAACGGCACATCTATCGACGGTTCTACTGCATCCTCCCTATTTTCTTCAGTTGGGCTCCAAGGCAACACGCTCTACGATTTGATTCCTGTTGTAGAGAACGCAACTGGCTCTGTTCCCGTGAACACATATTCTGTAAACGCAAAGTGTCAGTCCGCAGATTATCAATGGTGGAATGGCCAAAACTCGTCAATCCGATTCGGTTCGTTCAACAGATTCCTTTTGTGCTTCCGCCTTTTTTTTCTCTATTCCAATCACCATATTCCCAGACCTTGGTCCTATCACAACCGAAACAGGACGTAGCGGTTGGGTCACCAGCGGGCCTTCACAAACCATGGAAATTAGTTCCTCCAGCTTTTTGAATCGCTCCACTTTGATTCCCTTGTTTTCTTTCCTCAATATTACAGATAGCGCTGGAAACATTGGATCACAATATCCCGCTAATCAACTCAACTTCCAGAAGTTGGATACATTGGATCCTTGGAGTATGTGATGCGTGTTCATCGCCTTGGAAGTAACTTCATGATTGACCGCAAGCTTTTCAGCCGCGTTTAAACCCTTTACAACAGGTGGTTTTTCTTGTCCCGCTGGATTATCTAGTAGTGTAATTGCTCAAGCGGCGATTGCTAACCGATCTAATTACGAAGCATCGCTTTCCACGGCCAGCATGATGCTTTGCACTATTACCATGGATCCTCAAACGGCGGCCGTGGATTCGACAACAAGGGCCTTGGTAAATACGGCCCCCCGAAAGAACAGCTCGACTTGGTCACAGTTCCCCAATGAGTGAGACTTTCCTTCGAATTTCCGAAGGGAAAGACATTCTTACGGGTCACACCAGCCTTTCTGGCTGGTCATTGGATACAGTGTTCAACTTTTATCTTGGCGGTGGCGAACTTGATACAGAGAAAATTCCCCGAGCGTTCACGAACATGAACTTCGTCTGCAATGCCACAGCGGATCAGTCTCGTTCTCTTATCCGGTTACCATCTATCTTTGAATCGTGAGCCCTTGAGTCCACCCGGTTAAGGCTTGATTTGACTACCAATCCAAATTATAGGTACATGATCAGCCGGCTCAATATCTTCTCTCCGCCTCTCGCATCAACAGGAGATGATTTCAATGAAGTCAAACCGTTCCCTTCCCTCAAACTTCACGATCTGGAGGTGGCACTAGAGGATTACATTGCTGCATTTCTATTCACGCGTAAGCTCTTTTAGCTTATGAGCCTTTTAAACAATTTCACGAGCGATTTGTTGCAGTTCAAAAGGCAAATGAGACTAGGCCAGAATATACAGCTTCCAGAAATTTCTCAGTGAATGTACCGATTAACAGGATGGTTTCTGAACTTACGGTGAGGCGCTTGAATTTCAGGAGAATGCCGGCTTGTATTGAACCCTTTTCGTCGTGAACCAGCTACGTACACTCCCCGTAAGTCTATTCATTTATTATGGAAAATTTCATTGTTATCTTAAAAATATTGCTCAGGTCTATCTTGGGCTCGGAGCCTCATTAGTAATGCTTGCTGTCGCCCTGTGGATTGTGATAACAACGCCTGTCCAGTCCCCTGAGGTCGATAGCCTTGGTCTTTTGGAAATTCTTTGGCTTTCAGGGTCCACAATAGTGCAGGTGTCACGTCCAACAGAAGAAAAACTAAGACATGCCGGTCTGTCGACGAACGTTAAACTTGGAGAGAATGCTAGTGAGCTGAGGCAGAGATATTGAGGCAAGAACGTTGTAATATACGTGTGATAATGTATATGTATGTACTTACTCTGAAGATTTCTTGAGACTGTGGTCTTTCGAAGCTTTGTGATCTAACGCAGACGCACTTTGAGACTAAGTCCAAAGTAGCACCACTGCCCCTTATTTGCGTTCGATGACTTCCACCCAAAGCGATCGACTTTCGCTCTCACCCATCGGCTCGGAAAGCATCCTAACACCAGAAGAGGACGTAGGCAATTTTAAGTAAACTCCTGAGTATATTGAAGAGTTTTTATGTGAAGCTAAGGCAGAAGAGCGGGATCATCCGAAGAGAAACCCATCGGTGAAGGAGGGCTGTGGCCGCTTAGCATGGCTAGTCTGGTTTGCAATTCCGAAGTCTTGAGCTCTACTTTTGCCTCATTTCAGATGTTTAACGCATGCTTGCCACTGGGTTTCCTTGAACAATTTCATCTACTTATCATCATCTTCTAAGCACCGCACAAAATTATGATGGACATTCTGTTGTTGGATTGATCGGGGCCGTCAGAGAACGCGCAGGAAACAAACAAATGATATCGCGATTAGCTGAGCTCTGTAATCGCGTAAGGAAAGAGTGTAAACCACTTGGCGCTTGTGTGAGTACTTCCTAGTCGTTACGTAAGCTTTGTCGTAAATTCCAACACATTCTCCATATTCAGCTCAGCAGTTATATAATTTGTTCAGTCTAAGCACAGGTAGACATCACACAGGTCCAACGTAGTACTAAGGCGGCTTCCTCGACCAACTCAAAGCATGATGAGCTCTGCCCATATCGCGGGAAGTGAGGGCAAGCTAGCATTTGCACTCGCGCATCGTCCATTTTGCCCATGATGCGGCACTCACATCGAAAATCTTATGAATCTTGACCATATAATTGATTTGAGGTCCCTTATATGCAATACATACTGTAAAGTTATTTCCTCGGCTCTCCTAGCATTTGGGGCACAGTATCGGCTATTTCCCGGCTGGAGGGTGGCTCAGTAGAAATGCGATGGACGAACTGCCTCAGTTTGCTGGAATAAAATAGATGGCGTATGAAGCAGCCGTGTTTGAGGTCAGGGTGTACGGATATCAAGAAGCGTCAAAGATGCGACGCCCCAAACGGGATTTAGCAATGTATGTGGAAAAGAAAAGTGATGGCCTACTACTTCTTCAAACCGTCGAGTCCCCAAGTTCCAAGGTGACGCTCCATTTCCGACGAAACTGCAGAATGCCTGAAAAGATGCGCTAGTCGTCAAAATTCTCAAACAAACTATTCCTCGGAGAACCTTAGACAGGGCTGCAAGCAGTTGGGACTCCGAGGAGATTAGAATATGGCATTGTCACAATGATGAAGAATGTCGAACCGATGACCTGGTATATGAAGCGGAAGGAGGCTGTAACTGGTGAACCACCAGAAAATAGTTTCATTCAGTTCAGTGATCATTGTAGCAAGTTTGAGAACGAAAAACAGCACCACAGCCATGGCGGAGGTCACTCAACCTCCACGGTCATCACCATTTCTGACATTTGCTGTGAAACCTTGTTTAACCTTGAAAATCCCGCGATGAAATCAATCCATGCGTTCAACAGGCCGAAAACACCAGTCAATAAAGCTGCAGAGATAAATCGGGGAGTAAACATTTTTTTCCTTCAACTTTACAACAACCATCCTTGAGAAATGGTCTGGCGTTCGAGAAACCAGGCATATACGTCCAATGGTGATGAAGACGATGATAGCTATCCACTAGTTCACAGGGGTGAGCGTCCGGGTATATATTGTTATCTCAGAAAAACTTGAGGAAGATGTCTAATTTATATTCTTTTACTAGCTGGATGGGGGCCAACGCCGTCAGTCGCGTCTCTTCCCAGTCCGCAAAGTTGGAGATGGCATATTGTTTGCATTTCTCTGCATTTGTTCTTCACTTTGCTTCATGTGGCACTTGTCGTGATCATGAATCTTGGCTTTGAGAAGAAAACACACATTCCTCTCGGCTACTGGACCACATTCTGGGGTGCAGCTATCCAAATTATTCTTCAGACTTTTGCTATCGTACGCCCCCATGTTTTACTTCCTTTATATTGCCTAAGTCTTCCCAGCTATTCCTGGCCGGCGCGCTCTTTGCTTCTCAAAAGATTTTCATGCGACGTATCCTGCTCTCTCACCAAACCATAACATCCTCACACGATCAATCCAAATCGTGGCTCGGTTTGGGGAGCGCATTGACTACTCTCTTGCAGCAGCGTTCTGCACATTCAGGTATCCGAGCTGTACTTTTCATCACAATCTACCTCTCTGCTTCAGCTGTTGTCAAAGTTACAACTTCTGCATTATTTCAACTTACTCCCGTTTTTATCTCCGACTTCACATCTTCGAGTGGAACATCTTTGGCTCCGATGCGGGACTTCTGGGACGTAACAGAAGTCTTATCTCTTCCAAATCGTTTACACACGGTCTTCATGTCACTTGTGTTAACACAGAATAGCACATCTATCGACGATTCTACATCCTCCCTATTTTCTTCGGTTGGGCTGCAAGGAAACACGCTCTACGATTTGATTCCTGTTGTAGAGAATGCAACTGGCTCCGTGTCAGTGAACACATATTCTGTGAACGCAAAATGCCAGTCTGTGGATTTTCAATGGTGGAACGGCCAAAACTCGTCATTCGAATTCGGTTCGTTCAACATATCCATGTTGTGCTTCCAGCCCTTTTCCCAATTCTAATTACCACAATCTCAGATCTTGGTCCTCTGTCAACCGAAGAAACACGCAGCGGTTGGGTCTCTAGCGATTCTTCGCAAACCACAGAAATTAGTTCTTCTAAGTTCTTGAATCGCTCTACATTGATTCCCCTTTTTTCTTTCCTCAATATTACAGATAGTGCAGGAAACATTGGATCACAATATCCCACTGCTCAACTTCAGCTCGAAAAGTTGAATACCCAGGACCCTTTAGGTATGTCATGTGTGTTCATCACCTTAGAAGTACCTTCGTCGTTGACCGCAGGCTTTTTAGTTTACTTTCAGCCCTTTAACGCTGGTGGATATTCCTGCCCAGCTGGTTTATCTGGTAGCGTGAATGCTCAAGCGGCGGTGTCTAACCGATCTCTTTACGAAGCATCACTTTCCACAGCTAGCATGACGCTCTGCACTATTACCATGGATCCTCAAACGGCACCTGTGAATTCGACAACAAGAGCCTTGGTAAACACAGTCTCCCGAAAGAACAGCTCAACTTGGTCACAATTCCCCAATGAGTAGGTAATTTTTTTGTTCTTCGAGGTGAAGGCGCTCTTATGATCGTGCCAGTCTTTCCGGCTGGTCCCCGCGTTCAGTGTTCAGCTTTTACCTTGGCGGCGAACAGGACACAGAAAAAATTCCCCGAGCATTTACAAACATGAACTTCGTCTGCAATGCTACAGCGGAACAGTCTCGTTCTCTAAACCGGTTACCATCTGTCTTTGAATCGTGAGCCTTGACTCTACCTAGTTAGGACTTCATTTGACTACCATTCACATTGTAGGTACATGTTTAGCCGACTCAACATCTTTTCTCCGCCTCTTCCGTCAAAAGGAGATGATTTCGTATCGAAGCCGTTTCCTTCCCTGAAGCTTCATGATTTGGAGATGGCACTTGAGGATTACATTGCTGCATTTTTGTTCACGCGTGAGCTCTTTAGCTTATGAGCCTTTAAACAATTTCACGAGCAATTCATTGCAGTTCAAAAGGCAAACGAGACTAAACCAGAATATACAGCTTCCAGAAATTTCTCAGTGAATGTACCAATTAACAGGATGGTTTCTGAACTTACGGTGAGGAACCTGAATTTTAGGGGAATCGCAACTTATACTGATCTCAATTGTTCTTGTTCCCGAACCAGTTACGTACACTCCCCGTAAGTCTATGCATTTATAATGGAAATGTTCACTGTTATCTTAACGAGGGTTGCTTAGGTCTATCTTGGACTCGGAGCGTCGTTGGTAATGCTTGCCATCGCCCTGTGGATTGTGACAACGACGCCTGTCCAGTCCCCAGAGGTTGATAACCTTGGTCTTTTAGAGATTCTTTGGCTTTCAGGATCCACAATAGTGCAGGTGTCACGTCCAACAGAAGAGAACCTGAGACATGCAGGGTTTTCGACGAACATTAAACTTGGAGAGAATGCTAGGTGACTGAGGCAGAGATATTGAGGCAAGAACGTTGTAATTTAAGTGTGATAATGTATAGTATGTACTTACTCCGAAGGGTCATTTAAGACTGGTCTTTCGAAGCTGAGTGATCAAATCCATATACGATTCCGACTAGGTTCATGGCAGCAACTGGGTTCAATGGATGACAATCGACCCCTCTTCGGCTCTCACAGTGAACTTGATCTACATTTTAGGTCCTATCGCTCAATTGTGAATTTAGTTGATAATTATATTCGGAAAATGAAGGATGATTTATATGGTAAAAGTACAAACTTGGTTTCGAAGGAAGAAGAGAATGATGAAATACAGGATGAAAAGTGATACACATTATTTTTTTATAAAAAAGATCAGTGAGAGTCTTCTCATTGGAACAATCCAAGCGAATTTGTTGGTACACCACTTGAAGACTGTGATTGCATGTTCTTTGATTTGGACCGTTTGTGTTTCCTGCGTCCACTACTCTCGCGGAGACTAGGGAGGGCATGAGTATCTTGGTCGCTCTGGCGGCCATAGATATCCTGAACAGGTGTTAAAAATTGCGATTGTGCCTCAATAGGATGTGCAGAAGGACCAAGCATCTGGCTACTGGCGGAGTTCTGCAGCTGAATCGCTTTGACCTGCGACTGGATATGCGAAAGGTCGTATATTGATGCCTGGTTGCGAAGTGACTTGGATGCTCTTGGCCCATGAGGAGAAGGGGCTAGAGAAGGAGGAGGGTGAGGTGCAGGAGGTTCGACTACAGTCCATGGAGTGGGTGACGCCCATTGAGGCTGGTTCATCATCTGGGGCTGGGTCTCTTGGAGGGGAGACCTTTCGACCCATGCATCAGTCTTGGATTTCCGTTCTGAAGCTCGTTCACGATCTCTCCGCTTCTCTTTGCGCTTTGCGTCCTTCTGTCGATGACGACCATATGTATCAGCAGGAATCTGATCAGTCGTTCGGTGTGAAGTAGGAGGGGGTTCAGCATAGTCCCTGTCTTCGCTAGAGGAGATGCTAGGAGAACGATGTCGACGGCGGTGACTACGATGGCGAGACTTTCGATACAGTCTTTCGTCCTCTGAATCTGCCGAATTATCTTCGTTTGGATAGGTCTCCTCCTTTGGAGGGATGAACGGGACGGGGGGCTGAGAAGATATAGGACCGGAAGATGGGAAAGCTGATGCACCAAAAGAGACGAGTCCACTATGATCTTGAAGGCCCACAGTAGGAGGTGCCTGGGTCAAAGGTGGCATAGATGGGATAGAGGGACGTGCTAACGAGCTGCTCTTGTGAAACATATGTACTGCATGTTTGATACGCGTCCGAAG
The DNA here is from genome assembly GCA_021399455.1 of Flagelloscypha sp. PMI_526. Lineage (NCBI taxonomy): Eukaryota > Fungi > Basidiomycota > Agaricomycetes > Agaricales > Niaceae > Flagelloscypha > Flagelloscypha sp. PMI_526. The sequence continues at coordinate 29,101 of JAJTUO010000167.1, forward strand.
CTCATGCTGGTATCGCCCGTCGCGTTGATCAAATATCATGTCAGGACACTGGGTTAACAGCCACGTCCAAACCATTTCTGGTGTCCAGTTAACATAACCACCATTTCTAATTTTCGAATAAGTATTTATCAAAAGGTATAGAATCTCTGTGCCATACCTCAGGATCAAAGAAACATCAGCCCAATCGCGAGGCCCATATCTACTCAGAATTTAGGAACCAAGATCTTAAAAATGTGAAAAGTCCCAACCTAACAATCTTCAAGGCCACAGCCCAAGCAGGACTAACTCCGACTAAGCGAAGCAGACCGTTAGGTGACTCGTACACTGTGTACTGTTCGATATTGTTTGGTTGAAGTGCAGCGGCAGCTACAGGATCATATTGGTCGTGGGTCATCGGACTAAAATTAATCAATGAAAATGATTAGATAAGAAAGAAATGAATGCTCACTTAGTTGCCATGGGCAAAGAAACATCGGCGTCGCTATTCACCCAATCCTCTCCAATACCATATTGTCGAAATGCATAGGCAGTCTCTTTCACACATCTTATGAGCCTCTCTACGGCGTCAGGAATGCCACGCCTCTCCCAAAAGAGCTTGAATCCCCGAGCGATGTAATCGACATCTCTCGTTGACGTTCTTCGCTGAAACAACCCGAGCTTTTGTAGATTTTTCTCTCTACTTTCGGATGGGTCAAAATAATGTTCTGCAGCACTTTCAAGATCCTTTGCAAGTCGGTTTAAGGTGGAGTGCAGGAGCATGACTGCCCCACCGTGGACAACTAAAGTGGTCTGAGCTCCATTGAAGGCCAGCGGACTACCCAAAAGCTGGGATAGATGATCTAAGAGCCTATGAAGAAGCTCTGGAGTAAGATCTCTAGTATTATGCGGAGGGAGAGGAGGAAGCAGCTGAGAAGGAGGAACAACCATTGGTTGATGATAGGCCAAAGACGAACTTCCCGCCACTATCGGACGTCCCATTGAAGCCGTAGACGCAAGAGGGGGAGGCGCAGGACTTGTTATTGGACGGACTGGAGATTGAATTCGGGAGAGAGCAGGCGGAGGTTGGACAGTCTGGAAGAAACTCCCAGGTGGAGGTGACGTCGCCGGCAACCACGTGTTTGTGGTTGGGGGAACTTCAAACGGAGATCGTACATCGCGAGATTGTAAGAATTGAGGATGCTGTTGAAGAGTCTGAACTCCCATAAGTGAGTGTGTTCAAAGGAGCGAGATATGTGGTATCTGTGAGTCCTGACCTCCTAAGTCTTCCATTATCCAAAGTTAAACGGTGAATAGAACTGACCTTTCTATGAATGTGATCTTATCGACAAATGATTCAAGAAAGATATATGGTGTAAAATCCGCGAAAGCCACCGTTGTAGAGAAACTGCTGGCACGGAGTTTGGTGGAGGAACAGAGGGAACCCGAGTAGGTAAAAGTCAATGTCGGGTTGGAACAAAGAGCGGGATGAACATCAGCGCTCAGATATCGAAGGAAAGGACAGGCAAGTCCTTCAGGTTAGGTTATAAAGTTTAGTTGGAGAAAGCTGTAGAGGTCAACCCTGCGGTAATCCGATTCCGGACAAGAGCAGGTGATGGCTGCTTGCAAGCAGCACTAAAACGTGTTGTACACGAGTTTAGAATCTGACCACAGTTGGTTCCAGCCCGAACATTTACACGATTTTCGTCACAGCTTCTATTCTTCGCTAAATAAGGCAAGTTCAACCTACCCCGGAGGGATCAGGATGGTCGTCCTGAAGCAAGAAATCATATTAACTGGAGTTTGCTGCATGTACACTGGGTAGTTCTACATTGGTTAAGTTCGCATAAAGATATAATCCATAAACTATTTGGCATAGCAAAGCGCATGGGTGATCGAAATATCACGGAAAATGCGGAAAAAAGATACTGTGCATCGGAGGAAAATAGAAACCAGCTATGATCTGGGCTGGCACAAATCTAAAGCTGCTGAGCAAGCATCGTGGAACCAACTATCGTTAGATTCCGGCCGGGAGCTCATCAGGCTCTGCCCTACAGACTCTTGAACATTGTTCGGGCTGGAGGAGTTTTAGTTACAGAGAAAGCGAGGACAGCTCAAAACGTACTTCAAGGGTCCATATATGACTCGAGATGAAAAAGTCATGTTGTGGAAACTTTGTGGCCACGACTGGAGAGCAGAGAGCGGCAAGTCAAAGTCGACTTCGGCGCGTGCTCTCAGCTTCTCAAATAGCACTGAAGCTGTCGCTACGAGACCTGGCTTAGCTTTATCGTTGTGGCCGACAAACTGTAGCTCGACGGGGCATTTTGTTTGGAGGAATTCAAGATGACGACGCAATTGGCCACAAGATGACCAGAAGTCCACCAGGAGCTGCACAATCTATATGATAGTGAGAATCGACGTCTTGGTAAAACATAGATTTACAACATACCTGTTGCGTGGTAAGGTTACGCTGGGACAGAACATGCTGTCGTGCTGCTTCCAGGAAGTATTTGCGGAGGCCGGGAAAGCTATCTCTCCGAGCAGGGCGACTATCTGGTATCCAGTGCAATTGAACTTGACGCATGATGGGAACATGCCCCTTGCAAGGAATAACAACGCGAAACTGGGAAGCATAAATGAACTCGAAGAGATGAGGCTGGACTTTGGTAATCCTCGTCAAATGAAGACTTTCTAAAGTCTCTAGTTCGTCTAGATGCAAATTCAGATACAACAGGCAACGAAAAAAAAAGAATAACGCACCTCGAAGGCGGAAAACGTCCAGCTGTGTGCTATTCATCCGGATGTCATTTTGTCTGCGTAGTTCCGTCATGCTGGCGTTGGTCTCTTTTTCTTCTTGCTCAATCGTTACGAGACGATCCTCAAGCCATTTCAATTGCGATAATTGTTCGTCGTGTTCGACGCGTAACGACTCGACTTCGAGACTAAGGATAATTAGACAACCGGTAAGAGGGAAAGACGGCGCGAACGTACGACTGGCCCTGTATATCGGTTGTGAGCTCTTTCAGATACTCTAGATCACATGATTCAATCTGTGCCACTTCCTCCTCTTCTTGTTGCAGCTGAGCCATGACTTGACGATACTTCTCCTGTAGATCAGGCAGGACAGTGTTTACCTCCTCCTGCAAGGCGAGGAGCTCATTGGCATCCTAGAAGAATTAGTCAGCTAAAATAATCAGAGAGAGAGAGAAATGAAAATGGACCTTCTGCAAGTTTTCGAAGACTTGTGAGGCATCTTTGGCCAGCTCTTCGATCCAAGTATGCTTCCAATCGTACCAGTCTGATTTTGCAAGGACTCGAGTATTAGTCTTGATCAACTTGAGTTGATGCTACACGGCAGTTTAAGTTTCGCGACAGTGAAGGTATTACAAACAAACTTACAAGAAGTTCAGATTGCTCAGCCTCTTCCACCGCAAGGAACTCAACAAATAACTCTGGCGTAAGTTGCGCAACATCTTCTTCGGCCTGCTTCATAAACTTCTTGCTTTGTTGAATCCATCCCTCTAAGTCCTCAGTTACCCGATTAAATAATCGAATTTGGGGAATGTCTCTCCCAAGGGCAACGGCATATTCAGCTAATGGAATTTCCTCAGGTTGCCGAGGCTCCGTTCGCACGGACTGTCTAGCATGCGTCGATCTTCTTGGCGCCTGGATTTCATCCATAAAGTTGATACCCGTCATTTCAAAGAATTGCTTGATGGATATCTGAGGCTGAAAAAAAAGCATTAGTATCCGAGCTGTAATTCCCCAAAGTATAAAATACGTACTGTTTCGGGCTCTTCTTCTTCCGGGGGAACTACAACTTCTGATCTCCAACGCTCGGTGGCTTCAACGTTAGCTGGTGTGGGCAACGACTCGTCTTGACTGAGCCCTGATGGTTCAGGAACGACATTCTCTTTGGCAGAATGCTCTCTGGGAGACGGCTGAGAAGTTCCAGGTTGAGGTACGATTGGTTTTACCGCAGGAATCGACGGTGCCGGGGCGTTTCGATCGAACTTCAGCCATGCTTGGGATGGAGCTGATCCTAAACTCTGTCTCCCTGCTGCTAGTGTGCCGCTGGTAAGGCTGGTGGATGACTTGGCCGTTGATGGTGCTGGAATGAAGCTTTTCCGTCTCGCAAGGTTGTTAGAAGGTTGAGGGAGCTTTGAGCTAGCGCGATGTGAGGTGGTATCACCAGAGGGTTGATGTGACTGCGGTTGGAATGGAGCACGTTTGCTAGGTGAAAGGCGTTTGGGTTTCTCTAACGATGCGGCATCGTCGGCACCATCGTGCGCGACAGCGGTACCCGACCACTTGTCCGCTAGCGCTTGACGTTTGGCAGGACTAGGTCTTCCAGCATCACTCAAGTCATTCTCGACTTCACGAGAGCGTTTGCTCGGTACTTTTGATGGAGATGTTTGAGGGGGTAGAGGAGTTGAAGACTTTTTTGGAGAAGGCTTGGTTACGGGAGGCGCAAAGGCAGCACTGAATTGTGGTCTAGTTTTGGTTGGGGAGGGTGGAGCATTGGCTTTGTCCTTCCCTTTCTCTTTGGAAGGGGAAGCACTAGGTCTAGAGAAAACAAATGGACGGGGGACAGTAAGTTTTCGAGGGGAAGAAGGAGCAGACGAAGTCGCGCGCGGCTTTTCAATAGCGGCAACATCGACTTTGAACGGAGAGTCACCTTCGCCGTCGCCTGGAGCCAAGCTTGGACGAGGAGTAGAATGAAAAGTGTTGGTTGTCGTGAAATCTGTGGTGATATCCATATCAGACGCTGCGAGGCTTGTCCGGTCGGTCAGCCCTCCGAAACTTGCACGCTGAAGCAGTTTGGTCAGATTCATCGTCTGGTTGCCGTCATCCAGGTCGTCGAGTTCGCCTGTATCTACGCTAGACATTGTTTCGTCTTGCGCAGAGGCATCGTGCGTGGCATTTCCTCCGGAGAACGAGGCTCTAGACTTTCCCACTTTGACTTGAGCCTCAGAAAGATCCATCAACGATCCACTGCTAAGATCCTCGTCTGCCAGGGAGGGTCCAGCATGAGTAGCGTTCATCAACGCAACATACGCGGGGTCTTCGTGAGCGGGTTTGAGAGCCCTGCCCATCGGCATTGTGAACTCCATGTGCTGCGTTCGATCAGCCTCCAACTCCGATTCAGCCATGCTCTCGTCTGGTAGCGAGGACATTGTCTGATCTCGAAGGAATTTGGAGGGAGAGCCTTGCGGTGTTGGTGCGTCTGAAGAGTAGTCTCCGTCGCTCGAGAATTCATATTGGCCGGTGATGTCCATGTCTTGCGTTCCTATCGACGTTCGCATGCTGCTTCTCCGCGGACGCGACGAGGAGCCTGGATAATCGTTCTCGTTTGTGACTTGAGGCGGTCTTGCGGGAGACGATTGTGGAGAATCTTCTGTGGACACGGTGCTCACCGAAGTGTCTGGTGCACTGAACACTCGGATTTTCATGTCGTGGGCAAAACTGACCCGGCGTGACATGAACTTCCTGGATAAAAGTTCATGACGAGTGATTTCCATGGACTCCGTTCCGTGGCTGTCATCGGTACGTGTAGAGAGACTCGTCCCATCAGGGACAATGGTTACGGCAGGCATCTTGAGGATACTTTTCCGCGGCTGCCGTGAATAAAATAGTTAAGCATAGAAATGCTAGAAATTATAAAACCCCACGCACCTGTAAACTGCGGCGAGCTAAAGGAGAGCTGTTCCCACCAACCATCGAATGCGCACGGCGACGCCTTGAGTGGCCATTACCGGGACGAGCATGCTGAATAGATGCAGTCGACTTCCTGCGTCGCTTGTCTGACTGGTCTGATACCATTTGAAATGGACGCTGTCAGCAGTAAATACAAGAAAATGCAAAAGTGTTAGATCGAGATTAGCGATGTGGTTGGAGGCAAGAGGCGTTCAATTACTTCCGCTGCCGTTGACGCGCACGTGTCTCGCATTCACATTTTGTTCACGTGGGGGTGTTGTCCTCAGCAGCGCAAGAGTCAAAGACTTCCTCTTGCGAGACTCGCTCTCAAAATTACCATTAAACCCAATCACAGCCTTAGTAGCACTGCATTCATTGCTCTTAATGTTAGTAGGGTAAAGTTTCCTAGGCTTCGAAGATGCTAGCCTTACTCAAATTTGAGGGGATGAAAAACATGATCAGCTGTAGTATTCGGGTATGATATTGAAAAATTGAGGAATAAAGTCAATACAATATGAAGTTTTGTCTTGATTATTTCTCGTACCCTTCGTTTCGTCAGGTTCAATTCTAGATAATGCTAAAATCAGAAGAGAAGTCCACACAAAACACACGATAATATACGTTCAATGCTGTCAAGTTTCTATGCAAAATCCACGTAAAGCTTCCACCAACGGTCTCCTTCTACTCTTGTCCTCAAAGACTTGCGCATGGTCAATCCCATCTTGAGCAAGCACTTTCAATCTCTCCTTCCCGCTCTCTTCTTCTTCAACTTCTATCTTTCTCAAGTACGACACGACAGCACTAGCAGGTAATATCTGGTCTCGATCTGCCACAACGACGACGAATTTCCTTCTGTCGATTGTAGGAAGACCAGAAGAAGGAAAGAGGTCATCCTTCCAGAGCACATTATCTTGCCAAAAGAAATGTCGTCCAAGGACTCTAGCAATGTCCGGATCTCGAGAAGCAAAGTAATGTAGCTGGTGTTCAGCGGCTAGTTTAGGTTCACGGTATAGGAAGTTTCGTGCTAAGTGGGAAAAAAAGAAATAAAGTAAGAAAGGGAAATGAAGATAGGAATGAAACTAAACTCACCAATATTAGGTAAATGGAGCATGAAAGGAATAGGGTCTACGAAAAGTTGTTGATGAATCGAACTTAAGGCCTTCCACTTTTGTCGCTCTTGTGGTGACGCAGCATTTTGCCATCGAATAATATGTCCTGCGACTACGGTTCCATAGGAGTGTGAACCAAGAACGGTTTCGCAATCATCTCCAACCACAGTTGTGAGAACATCGTTGATCGCTTCAAGCATGACGAGCCGAGAAGGGATTGGGTTCGTAATATGTGAACTTATGGGGAGAAGCTCAATGAGGATGATGTCATTCGACACTTGCTGACGGACAAGTTCTTGGAAAAATGGGAGATAGGGGTGAAGTCCAACCTACAAGAAGTGTGAATGAAGAAGCATTCCGATGGAAAAAGGAAAGCCTACACCAATTCCATGAATAAATATCAGTGGTTTCTTGGGATCGTGTCCATGATGTGCAGAATTGGTACTGCTAAAATGCCAGTAGGAAAGGTGTGGGGTCACAGATTGTCGAGATGTACTCGTGAAGAGACGTGGAGGAAAAACTTGAAAGAATCCTGATGTAGAGTAATGTTTGAATCCAAGAACCTGGAGGCGGAGAGCTGTAATCGTGTCCAGAAACATGATAATCTAATTCGAATAAATGTTAGGTATGTTTTCTCGAATTCTGATCTTGAGTTTAGCTCACTGAATACCAGATGAGAGGTCGATGCCAGGCAACAACCGGATCGAAATTTAATCTCAAAGAGCTCGTCTGTGAATTTCCTCCCTGTGGTAACTTGTAGTTGAGATTCTCTTCGATCATAGCAAGATATTCGTCAATTTCGTTTTCCCATTCGGGATCAGCGTCATTGCGGGAGAACAGAGCCCAATGCAACCATTTGATGAGGTTGTCTCTCCTTAGATCACGAGACGAGAACCAATCCCAATGATATTCGTTAACTTCAGGATGTTCGTGGAAGCATTTCGTGATTAACGCTCTCCGCTGTTCTCGAGTAAGAGGGGGTGGAGCGTCTTGTGGTGGCTAGAATTGGTCAGAACAAGATATTATGCATGATGTAACCCTTACCAGCTGAATAGTGTATAATCGAGGTAGATAGACTCCGAAAAAGAAGAAGGACTCCAAAACGGCTATTGCAGTAACCCAATGATAGAGTAGAAAGCGTTTGGTCCAGAAGGAGACGAGGAGATATAAGATACTCAAAGGGGCAACAAGTCGTAGCAAGACAATGCAGACACGAATGAACACATATTCATGAAATGAATTGTTAATCATCGAGGGAAGTTCATGGAGGTACGGAAGCAAGTGGCGTCAGGTCGCGTATCTTTTGCTTTACTGCCGTCATCATGGCTTCCTCCTCGGCTCCACCCATTTACGGCAATTATCACGGGTACACATTGAACTTCAATAACCGGTCTCGCTTGCAGAATATTTGGACAGTTATTATTTGAAACGCCCTTCCGTTTCAGACCCGAGACTCGCCATCCTCCCTCCCGACACATTCTCAGGCAAAGCTGTCCTCGACGTTGGCTGTAATGAAGGCTGGGTATCTTGTGAAATTGGTAATATATTTTCCGCTTTATTATCGCCTCTCACTGAAACGACATGTCGCGTCCAGCTCAGACGCTGGGAGCTAAGCGCGTCGTTGGGGTTGACATAGACGAGAGCTTGATACGTGGAGCTTGGCGTAGGAGAAGAACAGTGTGGTCCTTACAAGGTCCACCTCCGAGCGCAGGCTCTATGAAGAGAAAGCGAAGCGAATCCCCAGAAACTCGCGGTGTCAAATCCTCCGGACTTCCAAATCACTTTCCAGCAGCTTTAGAGCATTCTCTGGGGCCGCTGCCAATACCACCTGCACGTCCAGAAACTGCGGACATATTTCCGCATAATATTACCTTTCGTGTGGCCGACTGGGTCGTGACTTCAATACCAGAAGACAAAGAAGGATACGACGTAATTCTTGGGTATTAATTTCGTTAGCTCGCAGCCACTAAACCAAACTGACTCTTTGCAAGATTTTCGATTACAAAATGGATTCATCTGAACAGCGGGGATGAAGGCATTAGAGCTTTCTTTGGTCGAGTTCACTCTTTGCTCAAGTTGGGAGGTCAATTCATCCTGGAACCCCAGGATTGGGAGAACTATGGTCGAGCACGGCGTATAGACAAGGTTGGTAGATTGCAATTCTTCTCCGACTGTGATAACTCAACCCAGTGAACTCCCTAGAAACTAAAGGAGAGCATGCAAACACTCACTCTCCGACCAGATGACTTTGACACTCTCCTTCAAAATCAAGGCTTCTCAAGCCCTGTACACTGTGGTACTCCTGGGGAAGGAGGTAAGCTTTCAAGGTGCCAGCTAAAGATCTATCCAATTAATTTTACGACAAGGATTCAAGCGACCAGTTCTAATCTACACCAAACTGTCGTAATTCATAAATTTCCACATCCATATGCATACGCATGTCCATGTCTACATGTGTCATAATTGAAAAGTGTATGAACGAAAAGGAAGAGCAATCATTCCCACAGGTGTCTCAAATTTTCGCTTCCAGTTCTCTCCCTAAGCGACCTCCCCTCCATCATCATACTATGTGACTGCCTTAGAAATGGCCGGCAACGATAATGATAGTTTGGGTGTCTGCGCCACAGCTCCAAAGCTTTGCAGCTTATGCATGTGTCGCATGTATGAGGAGGTCCTGTAAATTGGATCTCTGTCCGAGAGGCGAATGTAATGGGAGAATCGGGCAGGGAAGGGGTTTTAGATTGATCAGTGTTTGTATCTGTGTTTGTCAATGTGGATGGCAACGAAGAAGTTGTGGATGACGGCGTGCGACTGCTAGGGGTGTTTCGGTGTCGGAGCCGTTTGCGCCGAGTAGGAAGGCTTTGAGCTCTCGTAAGAGAATGAGGGGCCATCTTCTTGAAGCCGGTGACTGTAGATTTGAGCAGTGATGTCGCCGCTTTAAGGAGATGGCGTCAATGGATGATATAAGATGGGGAGCAGGAATTGACTTACATGTGTTAGTCAAACTAAAGAGTGGTTTATTGATCTGTTGGAACTCTCTCAGCTTCTCCAGATCTGATATAAAAACTAGGGAATCCCATTCAATCTCGTCCTCGTAGGACCACATCTCATCCCGTCGCAGATAATCAATTTGTACTGGTGGTGGGCAGGTTGGACTTGTGAAGCCAGGGTCAACAGTGAAATTCTCTGGATCCTGTTCGACGAAGGTTTCTGCAAGGATAACTGCACGAGAACCTCCATCGTGTACCAGTTCGGGCTGGGATGCTCTAGGGACAGCTGGCGCGTGGATGGATGCCCCAACAGTGGCTAGGATAAAGCAATCTTCCCATGGGAGTGTGGCATCCTGGCAGGTAAGGTGCTCTCTGCTGTAACCATTGATATTTGAGGGTTGAGATTGTGGCTCAACATAAAGTTTGTTGCCTTTGAAAGTATCTCTCGATTTGCAAGGCCGTTGAAGAAAGAGGAAATCGTGTTGGAAGAGAGGGTAGTAACTCTTATCTAAAGGATCAATGAACTAGAGTGGGGATTGAGCTCGTAGGGGATGGGAGAAGAGAGTGAGAAGCATACCGATATGATGCCTACATACTTCCTTCTTCCAATGGCCAGTAAGTCAGGATGCGAAGAGGAACGGAGGGATGGACAAATCTTGTCAACATCGAGAGAGATTATGACATACGCTCCGAGCTCGAGCCACCTGTAATGCCGATTGAGGGTCTCCTTGCTGAAACCTTTAACGGCAACGCTATGTGTAGCAGCTGAGTACATCCTATTGTTCAGCAGTGGCAACAAACGATGGACTCACAAACCTCGATAAACCTATGGTTATAAAAGCAAGACGATACTGTGGACCTTTGACAACAAAAGAAGCAGTAGACCGCTTTAGCTGTCAGCCAAGGCAGGGTGTTTGTGGCCCAAGAGTGAGAAACCCGACTCCGCCTTGGGTCAAGAGCCCATCCAGCAGTCTTTCAAATACCCGATCATGAACAAGAACTGCAGAAAACAAAGACGGCATTATATCTCGAGCCCATGGCCTTTGTAGCAGGCAAGGTCCATGTTATATCCTATCAGCTGGAAAAGTGCAAAGGAAGCGGCTTTGACCGCCACCAAAAAAAATTGGACCAAGCAGCTTGGGATCGTAATGAAAATATTTTGCCTATAGAATTCGAAAGAACATGGCCAGTGCTAAGTACGATGACCCTGGATTGCCTGTAGACTTCAAAAGAGGGAGGATGACTCAACACGCATTTTGAGGCCAACATTTAAAGCAAGATTGATGTCCCCTTTTTCATCTAACCATCAATAAAAGTGTAAGGTTGGGGACAACATGCCATGTGAAGTTGAGGCAGTGGAGGTTGAAGAATAAGAAATGACCATCGGACAGTCAGTCTGCGCCAAACCATCACCTTCACACGAGAGTCCATACAAACCCATATGGCTTCTTTTTTTTTTCTTCGGTCTTTCACCGATTTCATAACATTTGACCCTGCATCTGGGATTTACTGCAATACACACTCGGAGCGCTCAGCATCGCGTTTACCGAGCCCGCGAACCAGTGCTTCGTCTGTCCTAATCTAGTACCACCAGGGCTCAGCTTTTTATTTAAGTGCGTCAACCGTTGCTCCTTTCTTTCCTCCCACGAACATCGCCCAATGCCAGCCAGATATAATCCCGCTTATCAACTTGCAGAAAGATTCACCAATCTCATCCGGAATAATGCTCACGATGTTGCGAATGCAACCAAAGAGCTAGGAGAGCATGTAGTGGATAAGACTACGGTCTTTGTCGATGTGCAGATTCAGGTACCTTCTCGCGAACTATGTCAGGACTAGTTATTCAAAGCATGTGATAGTTCATTGGAGCAGCTGGTCTTCCCAAAATGGATGTCGTGGGTTCGGCAGACCCGTATTTTATTGCAAAACTGGACGACAAGATCTCCTTCGTGTATGTGGACCATCACTGTGACCCTCTTTCATTCTCACATGCTGTTTCCTAGATCAACAGTGAAAGAAAACACAGTCGAACCTGTTTGGAATGAGAAGTGGCTTATTAAGAACGTCCCAAAGCATGCCGAACTTATAATCGAAGTCTTTGACAAGGATAACGGCGCTCATGATGACTTCATCGGGCGCGCCAAGATTTCCATTGACCCAGGAACCAAGGAAGTTGAGCTTGAATCAGGGTTATTGAAAAGGAAAGTTGGAACCTTTTGGTTCAAGGTGTGTTGCTCGAGAGCCTGCACCAAGAAAAGGGTCTTGATGTTTGTCGTTTAGCTTGAAAGCTCCCCACCCACGTTCCCTCAGCCAGCGTCTCTCCCTTATCTCTTTGATGGCCCTATTCGGTGTGTATCTCCGTTGTTTGAATTGCCGAGGTTGCTGAACCTTTTGTAGCTTTTCGCGCCACTGCTCGCCGACTGTGGGCTTCCTCACGAACTTAAACGAGCAGCGACTCTACACCACATGGAAGATGTATCTTCGTGGAATTAGTATGTTCTTTGGGTCAATGCACCAACATTGGAATGTGAACTATAAGGCTGCACAACAGATTTTCCAAGGTGAATATGCCTCTTCGTCTGTGATTTGGGGTGTTTAACTGTCGTTACAGGTCCCACGAGTTTCGCAGTGCGTTCAGGAATTCAGGCTGGCCACAGGATGCTCTATGCACGCAGCACGACCAACGGTTTTGGCATCATCGATTCTAAGAACGATATCCGCGAAGTATTGAAAGGTGGAGGCACCTCAACCGTCGGCGAGAATGACAACATCATTCAGCTCACTGCCCATCGCGTCAAACCTGCAGTTTACACCTATATTATCTCCTCTGAAGACGACTCTTTCCGTTTCTCTGAGACGGGCGCTGCCTTCTTCGTTGACTTCGCTTCGAAGCACGCTTTACATTCCAATTGTTGCGAGACTGTTCGCTACTCTGGCGAATTCCACCCTCGACCAAAAGGTGGTTGGGGTGGATTCCATGACGATATCCAAGACACCGACATCGATTGGGAGCTTGTTATCGATAACAACTCTGGGACCTACGCCCCAGACAAGCAGCTTCTTCCACAGCTGAAAGAGCTCCTGGAGTACAACTTCCCCGGGTTCAAGATATATGCTTTGGATCGAGAAGATCCTACGTTACAACAGAGTGTGAAAGACTGTCGGGAATATGCATTGAGATATAGGGCCGTCAGTCAGCAGGAGTTGCAGCCAACAACCCATCATAGCGGGGAGGTGACACTAAGTGCTTCTGCGAGCGTGACGGCAAATTCCGTGGCGGCGTCCTCGTAAGTATTTGATACTATCTAGGGATTCTTGTGGTGTATTTGTTGTAATATTATGTAATTTTTCACTCCGCTCAATAATTGCAGGTTTCCTTTATTCCATGATGAACGGTAAAAATGGTCTAGTTCGCGACTTAAATTTTTACTCGGATACTCGGTTTCTTGTCTTCCAAGTGAGGGATCGTAGCATTCAGAGGCGAAACCATTCTCAAACTTAAGATCTTTGAACAGGTGGAGCGAACCTTGTTTAGAGTGAAAGCCAAGCATCTATCTGAAGCGTCGCCTGTGTTTGCAGACATGCTCAGTCTCCCACAACCAGACACATCCCCGGCCGAAGGAGAAACAGACCAACGTCCCATCAAACTAGAGGGAGAACGAGCAGACACTTTCCGCTCAGCACTCCTATGGCTCAAGGCTGATTGGAAACTTCAGTAAGTGTTCGTTAAACATTCCACACACAATAAAATCATGATATTCATGTCCAGTGTGCATTCCATCTTCTTTAGTTATGAAATATGGCGGGAGCTTTACGAATTCAGCAAGAAGTGGCAAATGGACGCCCTTCGGATACACGCTTTGCGGAATTTGCAACTGACCAATAGTTTGCCGATCGAAAAGATCAAATTTGCTCTTTCGGAAGATCTAGGACTGATTTGGGCGATTGGTGCTTTTCGTGTGTTGTGTAACGCGACACAACCAACCTTGGTGATGGCACGCACCATGTCCCCAGAACTGTTTGTTGTTATAATGAACCTCAAAGAAAAGATAAAGAACAGACCGAATCCCACTGATGCAGAACTTTTGAAGTGGGTTGAGGAGGCATTGGCCGGAAGCAACGCGAAGATGCTGGTGTTGGAACCTCAGTGGAGCAATATTTGAGGGATCATAACAAGTTTACATGCAGCAAATGTTTGGGGTAATGTGTATAAGTTTGAGTTTGACAGGTCTAAGGCACCAATGGAATAAGCATCAGCTTTGCTCCTCTTCAAACCAAGAGCCAGAGTCACGGTGTGCCGAACAGTGCATCCGCTCCCTGTCTTGAACCATCACGACTATGCCTCCCATTCGCAAGAAGCAGGCTCAACCGCAATCCACAACACTACACACGTTCTTCAGCAAGCCTAAGCCTGCTCGAAAAACTAAACGGAAATCGACCCCGCTTGCTCCTCGACCGCAGGAAGTTATTGACCTTGTCGACTCTGAGGACTCTGAGGACGAGGGCGAGCCCGCAAAACCCCTTCCTGAGGAAACACGTCACAGGAAAGATTCACCTCCTTTGGAAATCGTCGCTGTCAACAAGAACGCGTCGTTCTCGTTTGGTACACCTTGTTTTGACGCGCCGCCTCCCTCAAAACCACCCGATGTTTCTCTCGCGTCTGATGAGCTCCCTGAATTTGTCCAAGGCAGTTCATCAAATGTTTGGGATAATGGTCTTATCGATGAAACCCAATACACTGAGCGTGACCAGGACGGAGACTGGAAGATGGAAGACGATGAAATAGTCACCTACCCTGTTGAAGAAGAGTCTCAGTCCGCCCCAGCATCTGTAGACCAAGAATGCCCTCTCTGTGGAAAAGATATGGGGGGATCAGAGTTTGAGGTTTGTCCTCCATATCCTACAAATGTTGCAATAAGCCGATTGTCTTTATTTTCCAGGACTTCCAGCGGCATGTCACAGCCTGTGTGGACGAAATGGAGATAGTTGAATCTCCAGTGGTTAAGCCAAAAGAAGCTGTCGTACCGAAACGGTCTCCAAAAGTGACGACCTCCTCCGTCAATAGTGCATTTTCTGTGCTCATGGCTTCTAATGCTGACGATGCCGCATGGAAGGAAGCAGATGCAGCAGATAATCGCCCAGGACGATTATCTAACAACAAAGGGAGCGGCAATCGTCGCAAAGCACCGTTCTACAAGGTGGAGCACGTTTACATGAACTCCATGGTCCTCTGGCTCAAGTCATACAGGTACTTCAAGGCATGCCAATTGCTGTAGACGCATTCTGCTATGGGAAGATTCCAAAGGTCACCGCCTATTTTCTCACTCACGCCCACTCCGACCATTATACCAACCTCTCTTCGAACTGGAAGCATGGACCAATATACGCCTCTGAAGCTACCTGTAATCTCATCGTTCATATGTTGGGTGTTGACAAGAAATGGATTTGTCCACTTCCATTTAATGTACCAACTCCTGTTCCAAACACCGATGGGGTCCAGGTCACTCTGATTGAAGCCAACCATTGTCCTGGGAGCTGTTTGTTTTTCTTTGAGGGAAAACAGACAATTGATGCGGGGGACTCCATTTATACAAGCCCTCATGTCGGTGGGACAAAGATCTGGCGGTACCTGCACTGTGGGGATTTTAGAGCATGCCCAGAGCATGTTTTGCATCCTCAAGTGAAAGGAAAGCGGATTGACCATGTATATCTGGACACGACATACCTGGATCCGAAGTATACGTTCCCACCACAACCTTTGGTCATTGACGCTTGCGCGGATCTTGCCCAGAAAATCAATGCTGGATGCAAGGCTCCGAGTACGCCAGCCGCATCGTCGATCGCCAGTTGGGCTGGACAGGCGCAACCAGCAACTCCAAAGCCGGATCTAACAAAACCTGAAAGAGTTCTCTTCGTTGTTGGGTATGCTGTTTCAGATGGTAATTTTTGGAAGTTTCTCACCTGCCCTTCAGAACCTATAGTATTGGGAAAGAACGCATTGTTAAAGCTGTTGCGAAGGCTGTGGACAGCAAAGTTTACTGCGATGCCCGCAAGGCTGATATCCTCCGTTGTCAGCCAGACTCTGAGTTGCATGATCTCCTCACTGTGGAACCATTGGCCGCTCAGGTTCATATTCTTCCTTTGGGCATGATCTCGTCGGATAAACTTGCGATGTACGCGGAGCGGTTTAAGGGAGCATTCACAAAGGTAGTAGGATTTCGACCCACAGGTTGGACGTAAGCTGCCTTGTTCTATTATTTCTTCATTTTTACTTAATGGGATGTATAGCTTCACTCCAGCTACGGGTTCTGCATTCGACATATCAATCTCTTCAATCATTTCGAAATGTCAGTCTCGACGCTACACCTCTGCGAATCTCCAACCTTCACGCCAGTCGACAACTGCTCTCCAACTTTATCCGGTGCCTTACTCCGAACACTCATCCTTCTTCGAGTTAACTGCATTCGCTTTGAGCTTGGACGGAGGATGGGGTAAGATGATTGCAACCGTTAATGTCGGGAGTGAAGCGAGTCGAAAGAAAATGGCTAAATGGGTAGAAAGGTGGGAGAAGGAGAGGAAACGAAGGGAGGGGAAGGCCGTTGAACCTCGTGATGCAACTTACTGGTAGCATTGTTAGGACTTTAAGGAAAGAATAATATTATATTCTCTTATGGTACGGAGTGCGTGTTTTGAATTGATAATACAGTAATAAGTTATGATGATGTGGGAATCCTACGCGAGTCGTATAATATCACTATGCATATGCTCAATCATAACAAGATCGTAGCTCACGAGGATGCCGCCTCTTCATCGGCCTTCTTTGCCTTTTCTTCCAGAGCAAAGTTCTCGTCGGTCCGGTCCGGTAGTGGAACTTCCTTCATAATCAACACGCTTAATAGTCCAGCTCCTGAAATTCCTATCATCGTCTTCCAAATTATTGACATGCCGTTTGCAAAGGATAGTTTGAGCTGAGACTGCAAAGGTTCGTCCACTGTAGGGATGACCTTAATAAGCGCAAAGGCAAGTTCCACGCCAGCAGGAAATTGGGTTTTGAAGTCTGAAGGGACGTTCTGCTTCAGTTGGTTCTGAAGGATAGTTGCACAGATTGTAATGCCCCAAGTCTAAACGTCGAAATGGTGTGAGACTTCTGAAAAGAGCAAGAAGGAATCGCTTGCCTGAGCAAAAGACCGCATAAAAGTATAGAAAGCAAGAGAAGACGCGACTCTTTCGACGGGGAGTGGAGCTAGAACCGGCCAAATGGTGGCCGAAAACTAAAGTGACATTAAGTTAGGACGCTGATACTTCGTTAAAAGGGATATGCAAGAGAAGTACCAGAATGCCAATCCCAATCGAAGTGACGATTTGATATCCTACCCATTCAGCTGTCGGGGTATTGGAACCTAGCAGGGACATAATGCCGAACCCGACAATACAGAAGACCCATGCAATGTAGTTTCCAGCCAAATAGCGTTTTGTTCGTCGCACAATCACACTATTGACCAGAGCTGTAGGCGCGATGAACAATGCAGTGGGCAAGACTTGCACTCCTGAGCGAAGGGGAGAAGAGCCTTGAACAGCCTGAAAGTAGGTGGGTAAATAATCTACAAAAGCCATGAGGATTAACTTCGACTACACAATCAGCCATTGAGAGGACTCACAGATAACGGCAATACCGATAATACCGTGAATGAATGTTCCAAGAAATCCGCTGAATGTAGTCCTGTTTGACACGACATCCCAGGGAATGGTAGGTTGTGAAGGGATATAGCGCTGGTGCACAAGAAATAGGACAATCAGGACCATGCCGACAACGAGCGGTCCTAAAACATGAGCATCGGACCAAGCATATCGAGTGCCCGCCCATGCAAGACCGACATTACATAGCGTTGTTCCAGCGATAATAATTAGATTTCCGCTTCAAGACAAGTGAATACACGGAGTAGATGAATTGAAAAAAGAGACGTACATCCAGTCTACCGCTTGCAGCTTAGACGCGATACTTCCCGGGGGAGTTCGAACGCGAAGACAAGTTAGAACAAAGCCAAAGGCTATACCCGACACGGGAAGGTTCAAGTCTACGATGATCTTGTCAATACGAGCTCCATCAAAAAACGGTATATTTTACAAAACAGCCAACGCCAAGACGCCTTTTCCGCAAAAGAACCACCCTGCGTTGCGTTGATAAAGGAAGAAACCAGAAGCAAACATGGTAGCTCACAATGACGGGGCCAATAGCACTAGATAATCCCCAAATGAGGCTTTTCAGACCTTGGTACGTTCCACGTTCCGATAGTGGGACCAAATCAGAAATAATAATATCAGAAAGATTGAGAATGCCCTAAAATAAGGTCAAGATGAATATTTGCACGCGGTTCACGAATGAGGAAGACTTACGCCTCCTCCAATGCCTTGAACCGCTATCGCTTTGTGATTAGTAGCCCGAACGTTTGCTCAAAGAATAACGAAAATCTTACTTCGAGCTGCAATCAGCCACTCCATTGTTTTCGCACTGCCTGAAAGGGCACTTCCAAGTGCAAATAATGCGACGGAGAGGAGCATGGTCAATCTTCTTCCAAAGATGTCGGCAAGATTCCCACTCAGCGGCATAAAAGCCGTGCTAGAAAGTGCGTAGGCCGTCCCAATCCAGGAAAACTTGTCAGACCCTCCAAGGTCTTCATCTATGGTGGGGAGCATCGTTCCGATGGCAGTCTGGAATTCATGTTAGTTTACTGTGTATGAGGAGAGAAGGTGGCTCACCAGGTCTAATGCGCTCAGAGATGTACACAAAAGGATGGAACCAAAAGAGAGCCAGAATGCGCTTCCCTTGCTCGGTTTTCCATCCTTCGCGACTGTTGGGGTCAGCGAAGGAGACGGCGAAGAAGCAACAGCACTCATGCTTTCGCGAGGAAAGAAATGGTGGTGTGGTTGACCACCCAATCATATTTTATATCCAGACGGTCATGGCACAATAAGACGTGAACTTGGCCTGAATGCAGAACCTGCATCCCGAATCCCACGGATTCGCTCATGGCACCGATCCTCGAAGCTATCCCTTATCAATCTTCGTCGAACTTTGAGCCGAAGACGTTAGAAGATTACATTTTTTAAAAAGAGAAGTTCTCTGCTTAGATAAAGGTTTAGTTAGAGACGTGGATAAAGGTCAAGGAAAGGCGGATTCTAGACGCCATCAATGAGGACTCGCAGAGTGCGTCGGTGTGACCACATTGCGTACAATGGCATTGCTTGGATCCCCAAGAGGACAACGCGTGCAGTGATTGGCAAGTAACTGGTCATAAGACGCAGTGGCATCGACCATAACTAGCACCTCAAGTTGGGTCTCCTTCGAAGTTTCGACCGAGTCTTTTCGCGACTCTCCATTTCTTTCTGTGTAGAGAAAAAATAAAACCATATGTGAAACCTCCGAGCCTGAGCATGTGCCTGATGGTGAGTACATCCTTGTCGGTTTAGTGCAGAGATGGTGGGACTCGAAACCGGAAGGAAAAATGTTCCGCTGCTCAAAGTTCCGGAGACTCGGACTTATGCGGGCTTGATTGTCGGTGTAGAGCATAAAATATACGGCCGTGCATCTCAGCTAGAGGACTACGATGGTGTGTGGTAGTCAAGACGAGAGATATTGGTCGAGAACACCTACTAGTATTTCCGTCATTGGCGTGCGGTTTATCAACTCTAGTCATGTAGCTCATTTCAGTTTTCTCAACCATGCAGGAATTTTGTCATATGCTGCTTTTAGATACAGTGACCGATATTAAAGAATCAAGAATATAATGGATATGATGGTCGAAACAGAAACAACGACGTAGGCGCTTCCCCGCCTTCATTTGGCTCCTACCATCACGGTCCAAGAAGTAACAGCTCATCCTTCTTCGGAAAACACTCATTGCGTGAATATAAAGACCTCTTTTCACCCATTACATCGATGAACGGCTTGGTCCGTGCCTTCGATTGGACATGACGCTTCACATGATTCAAGCCAAACAAACACTGCGCTTATTCGCCACTATGAAGAATATGTTATCGATCCTTCTATTGATCCATTCAAATAGGAGATGCTTACCCGTGGTGTTAAAACGCCATACTCAGTCCATATAAATGAGGCGTAGTTAGATCACTGTTAACACCCCACTCTCAACGATGCTCTTGAGTTCTTTGATTACACTCGGGAGTCTGGTACATGCTTCTCCGTCTCCTCGACAGTTGTAAGTGGAGTTTCCTAGATTTCGCTCAGCTCATGCCAAAATCACAAGGATAACGGGGAGACTTCAAGTCAGTATCATTGGTTCTGGTTTTGTTGGCACTATGGCCGCCAACAACCCTATGTGAGTTTGGTCTAGCCTCTAAATTTTCCCTTTGTTTTCATTTTATTTTAGTTCTGGAGTTATTTGGAGTATCGAAACCCCATTGGCTGTCTCCTTCGATCCTACCATAAGCCCATTCAATGTAGAGATTACGAACGCCGGGTATGCAGGCCCTTTTTACCTTGGTGCATCTGGTGTACAAGATATTGGATTGGGTGACTTTAAGTGAGTTTAATTGTATTCTATCTCCGACCATATTCTCGGAATTCACAAGTACAATAGTCGCTCCGAGGTTACGAACATTTCGCCAAGTATGCAAGCTCGATAATTTTCGTGCTTTCGTTCATTTAATTATCTCAGCACCACCCAACTCTCCCCCAGTACCGATCAATTCTTATACATATATAGAGAGCGCCATCTGGTCTTTCGACGCGGCGACCAGCACTTTGACCCGTCGGTCCCTTTTACCTCCCTTTGAGTGTAATTAATGACTTTTCCGTCTTTAGCCCAGTTTGTCAATGCAGACAGTTCACTTCCGGATACTGTCTTCTGCTTCGATCTACGTTATAACAGATTATTCATCATTGGCGACCTGGCATTGTATAATAGTCATTCTGGAAATAACGCAAGTCCTGTAGTAAGTATTTCCTCCCACGATGGAGCATATTAGCAAACTGGCCTGATTGGGGGCTACTTGGGACCCTTTGAGCCCTCGGAGCCAGTGTGCCAATAGGTTCCATCAAAGCTGAAGAGATATTGACATAAGTTTGCAAGAAATTAACCTTGCTCCCATGACACATGGCATTTCGATTTATTCTTTTGCCGAGAAAACATTGGTGGTAGAGGTTTGGTGTGAACAAGGTTGGAACTTGTGCTGTTATTCTTTTGCCTTTTAGCCAGTTTCATTGGCCTTCTTGATATGACAAGTAACTATTATATTCTGTAGGAGTAATGGTCCCAGAAAATGGAGACTTTTGACTGAGACATGCTGGTTTTGAAGCGATCTTCAGAATAATCACTGATATAACTCTGGTGCGGTTGCACTTTTGGCCGTGAGTCACATCACTCTGTTGGTTTTTCGATGAACACACGCGCAAGGGTAATTTCGATTTTTTTTCTACCTATTTATGTAGATGGTACAATAGGAAACTAAAGTATATAAAAAATCACTAGCATTCGAAATCTAGACAAATGCTTGTAATCTACACGAAGACGGGACAGCCTTGGGTTGCACGGTATCGGGAACAACAAGGCTCAATCGGGATTCAGACAGCTCGCGCTCAAAAATGTAACACAATCCTGGAGGAAAATTGTGACAAGATGCGTTTTGGTACAGTGATAAATATTAGAGAACCTCAATATAAAAAGTCAGAGGTACAACGGGAACGAAAGAAATAACGAATTGAGCACTTGACACACACAGTCATGGTCAAATTCACCATAACGCATCCTTCTTCAAATCTCAGCCTTTACATGGATCTTACAACCCCTGTTTTCTCAGTACATTGATGGATAACTCAGCCGTGCCCTCAATTTACACAATACCGTGGTCTACGTAATTCTAGTTGAACGCATGTCGCTCTCATTCGCCGCTGCAAGATTCTTCCATTCATCCGATAAAAATGATGGCTGTCCTCAAAGATGCTTACCCGTGGTGTTAGAACGCCGTGCCACAGTTCATAAAGCGAGATGCAATCGTGTTAGTTAACGCCGACTCCCTATGCTCTTTACTTCTCTTCTTGTACTTGGAAGTCTTGTCTGGGCTTCTCCGTCTCCTCGACATCGTGTGTAGTGTGTTTTTCTTCTTTCTTTTTATCCCATTGAGCTTATATCGGAGTTTGCAAGGCTAACGGGGACGCTTCAAGTCAGTACCAGCAGCGGTTTCGTTGGAATCATTGCTGCGAGAAACCCTATGTAAGTCTGACCTAGCTTTACAACGTTCTACTCATTTCCTTGTTCTTGTAGTAATGGGGTCACTTTCGGATCTCCCCCCATTAACAGTCTCTTTCGATCCTACCTCAAGCCCGTTCGATATAGAGATTACAAACACCGGGTATACCGGCCCATTTTATCTTGGTGCATCTGGTGGTGTACAGGGCATTGGATTAGATAGTTTAAGTGAGTTTTTCCGTGCTTGGCTTTGACAATACTGTTGCAATTTACATGTTCATTAGTCGCACTGAACTTACAAACATTGCGTCGAGTACACACGCTCGATTACTCATTTTTGCTTTCGTTGATTGAATTACCTTAGCACCACCAAATTCCCCCCCAGTACCAGTCAATTCTTTCACATACACGGAGAGTGCT
The DNA here is from genome assembly GCA_021399455.1 of Flagelloscypha sp. PMI_526. Lineage (NCBI taxonomy): Eukaryota > Fungi > Basidiomycota > Agaricomycetes > Agaricales > Niaceae > Flagelloscypha > Flagelloscypha sp. PMI_526. The sequence goes on from JAJTUO010000167.1 coordinate 51,499, forward strand.
ATCTGGACGTTCGATCCAGCAACCAACATTTTAACCCGTTCGTCCCTCCTTCATACCTTTCAGGATAGTCAATGACCTTTCCGTCTTTAGCCCAGTTTGTCAATGCAGACGGCTCACTTCCAGATACAGTGTTCTCTTTCGATTTGCGTAACAACAGATTGTTCTTCATTGGCGATGTGGCATTGTACAACAGCCATTCTGGAAATAATGCTAGCCCTGTGGTGAGCATATTTTTCTACATAAGAGCATATTAGCAGCCCAGCCCGGCGAGTTTTGCCTAGTCATAACGCTTCAGCCCTGCTAATGCTCTGTTGTCAAAGCTGTAGAGGTGCTGATACATGTGGAGATATTACCCTGATCCCATGACGTTT